>QNQO01002244.1:0-137474 GCA_003290165.1 Berberis thunbergii
CTCAAGACTCGAAAATCCACGGTAAAACATGATAGGCTATGCAAACTCGAAAACAAAGCATACAAGTCTCATGCCATTACACCAAAGCCTAATCACACCAAAATTACTATTCAATTTCATTTAAGTATAACATGCTTTCCGAAAGTCCAATGCATAATTCATTCACGCATAACTAACACAATCCTCGAAATATCGGAAAACTCCGAATTTCAGATTTGGATTCAATTCCACACAATTGACGGTATAATGTAAAAATTCAATTCAAATACTTATTTCTTAAAATACAAATTATTGTTCCACTCACCTGGCAGAATGGATTTTCAAAACCCAATTCCTACCAGTCGAAGCTCCAAACACGCAAAACCACGAAAATTCTAAAACTTCAAGGCGGACTCGGAAATGAGTAAACTAGCCGAAAACTGAAATAAATAAATAAATACAAGCGACGCGTGACTGAAAGGAAAACTTACAGGCAATAGGAATTCGGCAACCACCCCGCCGAATGGGCGAAAACGCGCTGAAACCCTCCCTACTCCGGTCTGATCGCTACCAAACTGCACAACAGCATGCAAAAGAGTCTAAGGACTCTCGAAGACACGAAAATGAGGCTCACCCACGCACCCAAAGCCCGGTTTCACGCCGAGGAACCCTCCAAACAAACATGCACCCTAATTTTTTTTTTGAAAAATTTGGCCAACCCCAAAACAGTCTTGCATGTCGGTTCTAAGGGCTCCCAAGGACGCCACCAAGGCCCCAACACGGCTGATCGGAGTTAAGGAAACCGATCAAACCCCAAACCAAATGAAAACTGATTTTTTTTTTTTGAAAAAAAAACAACTAAGAAATACAGAGGGGAAAGAAGAGAGAACGAACCGAGGAGGAGGAGGTGAGCTGTGGGGGAGAAATCACCCAAAATCACCGAAAATCCGCTGAAGAAATGGCGAGGAGCTCTCTGCGTCTCTCGCTGGAACGAACAGAAAAAAAAAAAAAAAAAAAAAAGAGAAAAGAAGAAAAGGGGGGAGGAGGGGTCGTTCTGTTTTAAAGGGGTGGGTGGCTATGTGCCCCCACCATCTTTGCTGAGTACACCCCGGCTTAAATTTTTTTTTTTTTTTTTTTTTTTTAAACACGCAGATCTCACAGATTCCTTTATGCTCTCCCCCATTGATTCTTTGTTAATAGTTGCAAATATGTAACAAATGTTTCAACTTTGAATGTCAAAGGACAAGTGTTGTGGTAGATTGTAGATTGTAGATTGTGTTAATGTATATATAGGGAGAGAGTTGCAACAAATTTAATTTGGTGGCGCGTAACTTCGAAGAAGAAAACTATTTCAAGGATGGTAGGCTAATGTCTCCAAAGACTCAAATTTTGTTGTTTAGTTAATTAGTTAAGTATTCCAGTAAAATCTTCACATTAACGGAGAATATGTATAATTTAGATAGCTGGTTGATGACCTTGCTTCCTGAGCTTTTGCAGCTAACTTCGTGGTAAACCTGATGTGTTTCAATGAAACTGATGAGAAATTAAGCGAGATTGATACCTAATTAAGGAAAGTTCAAAGAAAACAAGATGGTATGATGAACCTGAACACCTAAAAAATGTGTTTTAGTGAAAATTTGCATCCACGAATTGGTGTTTTCAATGAGAGCGTGAATCAAACTCATTGCATGCTCTCTTCCATTTAAAAAAAAAAAACTTTCATTCATTCACTTTAAATTTCCTTTCACAAATACTTTCATTGTCAAAGTTATTTTCAAACAATGGTGGGAACTCAAAAACAAATTAACCAAAATAATGTTGCACGGTCCTCTGTCATAACCAGACCGCCATCATCGCCATGGGTTCAGCGGCTTCCTGCCGGACAGCCCCTAGTAGTTGGTCCACCACCGTTGGCTGATCATCAGTTGCAATTTTCTGCCCAACAACCAAGCCCAATGAAAAGGACTCAACAAGAAAATCTTGCAGGTCAGTTGCCAATTTCACTAAAATATTGGAGAACCAAACTCGGGTAGTAGAGCGATTAGTGAGTATACGACCAGGGCAAAAGACACATTTTCATCTGCCAGTAGACCATGTGCAAGGGAGCATAAGTAGTCATCCAATGAAGGAAAATAATACATCTGGAGGCATTCATTCAAGATTAAGGCCACGAACAAATGTGCACTCTAGGCTCGAGCTTCAAGCAAGAGTTTGCTCAAGGTTGGGTTCAAAGCAACTGTACACCCAAGCCATCAGCCATCGCGAGACAGAGCTCGCGACAGAGCAGCGCACTGTGCCTCGCTTCCTCCGTCGGTTCCTCGCAAGCTTCTGCTTCCTAATACCAGCTACGATACCTGCAAGAAGACAGAGAGAGTGTGAGGAAACAACGAGATAACAAAACGACGAGAAGGAGAGAAGCAGTGGTGCTCTGTTGCGAGCTCTGTCTCGCGGTGGCTGATGGCGTGGTTGCGTGGTCTGGCTGTGAGAGAGAGATCGAGGAGGGAGAGACCATGGAAAAGAGAGGAAAACAAGAAGGAGGCCGAGAGAAGGGAGAAACAGGGCCGGCGACGAGGGAGGAAAACATGGATTTGCTCCCTGTTTCTCCTCTGTTCTATGCGCGCGGTGGTGGTGATGGTGGCTGTGAGAGAGAGATGGTGGTGGCTGCTGTGTTCTGGACAGAAAGGGTGGTGGTCTGTTTCGGTGGCGAGGTGAGGTTTGTAACGTGAAACAGGGTTGTCACGCCCCTGTTTCACGGTGGTTGGTGACGGTGGTTGTAGCTCGGTGGTTATTGTGGTGGTGGCGTGATGATGTGAATCAGTGGGATGAAGGAGGAGGTGGTTGTTGGCTGGAAGAACGAGTGAGACGACGAGATGAAGGGCGATGGCGGGATTATCGCACTACCGGCTCTCCTATCGAGCGAGTATCGCCAGCAGGGTGGATTGGTGTGGTGGCTGGAAAAGAGAGGAGGGGAAAAGGAACGTGGAAGAAGACCGGAGAGACTTTATCTAAGATGGGGGGAGCTAAATAGGGTTCTCCTATTATCTTGGGCTTGGGTTTTTAGGTTAACATTTTGGGTTTGGGCTTAGGTTAAATTAGGTGGACCTAGGTTTATTAGGGTTAGCTTTAGATATGTGTCCCTCTACTTTGTACCACCGCTAGAATCGATTCATTGTCATTCTTTAAATTGTCGCCTTAATACGATTTCATCGTTCACGCTCAAATTCCTACAAAGACATGAAAATGAAATAATTATTATAAAATATAATAATCGAAACACTAACATATATAAATTAAGGGATATATTATGTAATAATTATGTGAATATCAAATACCCCCAAACCTATATTTTGCTAGTCCTCGAGCAAAACAATAAAATAAAATCTTACTCACTTTCGCAAAAATCATCGGTTGCACTTACCTTAAACGTGCAACAAGGCTTTAAACCCATTGATTACTTCTAGTGGACGAATTATAGTCTCGTGAGGGTTTCCAGAAATGTTACCCACAAACATTATGACTCATAAATTTTCAAAACTTTGTAACTCAGTCTATTATCCTTAGAATAAGAATTTAATTTCCAAAAAATTTTGAAAATAGTTAACCGTCTCACAATAATATATCAAAGAGTTTCACCACAATTTAATAATACCCAAAGGTTAAATAAATTTCATCAATTATTCCCAACTCGAAGTGTGTGTGTGCATGGCCTTATCAACATAACTTTTTATTTCAGAGTAAAACAATTACTAAATCTCCTTTAGAAAGTTTGTTTTGACTTCAAACCTCTCATGTCACTTACAATAAAACACTCAGAGATTTGATATTTCACTCAGTTTATATGTGAGGAAAAGAGTAAATAATGGAAAACAATCATCTCACATATAGTAATATGAAGAACAGACTTTTCAAGCATGGAATGAGTATGATCTCATGGACAGGAATATCAATTACTTTTGAGAATGTTAAATCATACACTATAGTTCTTATTTATTTAATCTCCACATCTACGAAACTAACCATCTCTTAAGATCAACTAGGACTTTAATAGGTTGTAATGAGGCTTAAGTAATGGCTAACAAAGATTGGAATAAAGTATACGAAAAATCTCTAAGAATGGATACACCCATTAAACTAACACAGGGGCTATGAAGAGTAAATCAATGTTCTAACCATCAATTACTTTCTTCATTTTTTTTTTCATTGACATCGTTTTTTTTTTTTTTTTTCAACTACATGTTTTTCCTCTTCTACTCAATAGGATGTTTCAACACTAAGGACTCATGGTATATTTGACTCTGCTCTTTCTAATTGCCCATTTCCAACTAACATTCATCCATATACATTCTTAGATAAATTGGGTATTGATAAGGGGTTAACAAATAAAAGGCTATCAACGGCTCAAAGGGCTTCAAAAGGGAACTAATGAGTGGGTAAGTAAAAAGGCTAGAAAAGGTTTAAGAAAAACTTGCCTACATAATTTCTTAAGTTCAGGTTGGTATTATGACATCTCAACTAAATAAACTAAAAAGTTCTAGTGTAATAATTTAATTTTAATGTCATTCTCAAAGCAATTGAGAAGAAAAATGAGAAAAATGAGATCATCAACGACTTAATGCGAACTCAAGAAAAATTAGAGTATATTTATCTAACACTCAGAAAGAAAAGAATGACTCAAAACTTTCACGGGTTAAGTCTCCACTATTATTCTAAGGTTTTCTAGCTCATATCTCACTTATCAACTTCAAATCATGCTAATATAGCTTATAGTGCAAAAAGTAATCGAGTTGAAAAAAATCTCATGAAATAGACCTAACTTAAGGATTATATCAAACCATATGTTTTCTTGTTGATATATAAAGGTGACAAGTGAAAGCATGTATTTCTCAAATTTTCAGACATACTTGAAAGTACATCCTCTTCATTGGGAAGGACTTAGATCTTGAATGCATTTTCAAAGTGAAAAAATTTCACACAATCATAATTAACTATATACTCAATGGAGATTGAGTAGAATACAATAGTAAATTGTGAAATAAATTTTAGTTCAAAATTTCTTGAAGAATGCAGAAAAACTCATAAACCTCACCCCCAATCCTATTCCAAACATTGTCCCCAATGTATAAAATGATGACCATGACAAATGCAGGAAAAAGAAAAGATGAGAGTTAAAGGGATATTACCATGGGAATTTTTTTACAAATTTCGATGAAATCTTCTACCAATGAACGCTTAGAGACATAAGAATTGTGGACTCATCATGATAAATTGATAAAAACAATACAAAACACAAATTAAATTTTTTTTTAAAATATTACATGTATCAATTGTAAGTCAAAATTGTTACGGAGCTAACGAGTAATGAAATGCAACTAGAAAGAACTCGAAAATCAATCCAGACTAACCATAATGACACAACTGAAGTGTCACGCCCCAATTTTCGAGAAAAATGAAATCCTAAAATCCACGTAGGATTATCCGTTTCCCCAAAACTCAGGACGTGAAATTCAATAACAACAGAAACATTTAGCAGCAATGACAAAATATAGTTTAGAAAATAGAACAAACTAAATTTTTTAACAAAACTCTAACCAGGAAAAACTGACGTCGCTATCCCCACTAGCGAAACTCCCGTAACGCTGCTCAAAAGTCTCTAAACCTGAAAAGCTAATCGGCTACGTTCCCAAAGGATTGTACCCAAGAAGCAAAAGCTCACTTGGGTCAGCAATAAAGCTGGTGTGAGAAATCTTCATCCCAAAAATCAATAAAATCGCACGTGATAAACATCAAGCGAAACACAAACAACAAACCATCACACCAATAGGTAGTTCCTCAACGAGGCGAAGGTGTGATGCAAGAAAACACAGTCCAAAGAATTTAGTTCCTCAACGAGGCAATCATATCATCCTAATATGTAAATATGCATTTACCTGTACTTACCCTATAGGAGTTGACTATGGCAAGTCGGACTTGCAGAAATATTAGTGGACTTGCCATCCTGCATAAAAAGAATTAGAAACAATGCAACGTCATTTTTTTTATTTATTTGAATTAGGTTCATCTTTTTAATGGATTGATCACTTAGACGATACCACATTCACACCACCTCCGTGCCGAAAATACATGCCCGTATGCCTCTCTCATATAAATGAGGACTACTCCGTCATCCATGCCCAAGTTGGAACATCACATACAGGCATGCATCGCGGATACCCCTAACTATATGAGTACCAAAAGCCATTCTTTGGCTATCAATGTGCATAAACTTACGTCACATTTTTTACGGATAAATATCAAAGCCTATTTTAGGCATACAATCCACCACATTTTCGCAAGACTAACCCGAAGGTTATTTTAATTTCTCTAGTAAGAAATGGGTGCCCCAACTCCGCAAGACGACCCACTGGTCTTTTAGTTTCTCTAGTAAGAGAGGGGAAATAATAAACATAAGAGGTGTGGTAGTTCTAAGTGATACAAGTCCAAGTGGTTTATATTTTCAGAAATCAAGGTTTACAAATATCATTTATTTTTCATAATTCAGAATTCTTCCACAATGACATTTTGTCATACATAAATTGATTCACAATCTATTCACCCACATTTTTGGGGAAAACATAGCATATTCATTAATCATGCTATGTGACAATATGACAATCAAGCCACTCTTTGATTCAAATATCCAAATTTATCACAAGGCATTAATATTCATCAACCATTCAAACACCAACCAAACAAAGTCACACCCCATCAATAAAATGGTAAACATGGGTGACCCCAAACATGAACCCAGCAAGCTAGGAAAATCTCACACATACAACAGATAAAAAATATTGGAGATCAAGCTATTGCAGCACAAAACATTACAAATAAGGCAACATCCTTCTCAAACATGCCTAAAATCTCACAATTGAATTACCTGAAATGAAGTCATTTCCATACAAACAATATTCATACAGTATACACCAATTAAAATGACCAGCCCTAAGATGATCCCTCTTCCAATAATAAAATTCTTCACAACAGTATGGATTCAATTCAATCCTTTACTGTTTCCTATCATCAACCTTTTTCTCTCCCTCATACAACTTCAAATGAGTTACTTCCACACATGTTGCCATCACATCAATCAAACAACTTACAAGCATCTCCAGAGCACCCACATTTCACATACAAATCCAACAACGTATTTACTGCAAACACATCCTTAACATACCCATTGACAACCATCAACCCATGAATCTTTCTTGCAAGCTCAACAAACTCAAGAACCGATCAAGACTTAGAACGAAGGGTATGTAAATTCATTAGGACAAAACCCCAAACCAACATTTCCACAAACAACTAAAATACATCCTCATACCTTTTAGCATTGACATAAGCTCGAACCAATATCTTCTAGAAGAACTGATTTGAGCTGCCTAACTGGGGTCGAATCTAACACCATTCGAGCTACACCTAGAACCCCAAAACAGTCCTGATTCAGCCCTCTGGAACCGCCTCAAAGCAACCCTAGAAACCCTTTTCCCCAATTTGAAGTGAAGAAATGAAATGACTACATAACAGCCTCCATCTACCTCTAACTATTAAGAGCCACAAATCAGGCAGACACTACTACAAATATTAGCTTAGGTAACGCCACTTACATAGCGCTTTTTTAAAGAGCTATCCAAGTGGGCACTAGGATAGCGCTTATTTGTCTTTAAAAAAAAAAAAAAACGCTAAAATAGCGCTTTTAATTTTTTTTTTAGTTAAGCGCTATCTTAGTTATGTCTTAGATAGCGCTTTAAAAAACGCTATGAGAAAAAACGTTACCAAAGCTACCATAGCGCTTTTAAAGTGCTTGCATAGCGCTTCCGTAGCGCTATGCTACTTACATTTAGGATAGCGCTTCCGAAGCGCTATCCTATATATCACTACTAAAGCGCTATCTTAGGCTAGCAATTAAATCTCATTTTTTCAGATCTTGATACGATCGGACGGTTAAGATCACAAGCCCTAATATAAAACCTAAATATCATTTTTTTTAGTTTTGCTATTGCCTTATTGTTCAAACACACAGAGAGGGAGGAGGCGAGGAGGCAAGGAACCGAGGCGGGGAGCCGAGGAACCAGAGGAGGCGAGGCGAGGAGGAAGGAGGCGACTCAGGCGAGGAACCAGAGGAGGCGAGGAACCGAGGAGTCTAAAGCTCAGGACCAGGTTCGTCTCTCTCGCTCGACTCTCACTCAGTCACTGTTGGTGTTTTGTGTTTTGTGTTTTGGGGGTCTGATTGAACATTTGGGTTTTTTCAAGATTTAGTTTTGATTAGTAGATTGTGGGGTTTAACCCCCTTTTGATCCATTTGTGAGTGTGGGGTTTTGATTTTGGTGAAGAAGATGACAGTGGGGGTTGGGATTGATGTGTCTGATGATGGGAATTTGGTGGTTTTGGACAATTGTATATTGTCTGGTGTTCAATGGAGCAGTTGCAGGACTTGGATTACTGTATTGATTCCAATCCTTCTTGGGGTGAGAACCCATGGAGCCATTTTTTCATTTTATGGGTTTTTTTTTAATCATATAATTTGTATTATGTTTGACGTGTTAAAGGGTAGAATTTGATTGTTTTTCTAGTTAGTTCATTTTGCATGATTTCCTTGCTTGTTTATGCTGTTTTTCATAATGGGGTTTTGTTAAAAACTTGAGAAATGTGGAATGTTTGATTTGGTGTTTGAGAGGTTCTAGTAGGTTTTTTAAAAGCTTCAGAGTAGCTTATTTGATGGGTTTAAGAAGTTGCAGAGTGGGCCCTTTAATGGGGTTTTAAGAGGTTGTAGATTAATTTCAATTGGAACATAATGTTGTAAAGACTGTGAGGTTTTGTTTTACAGAAACATAATTTTCATCATGTAGAGTTCATCCCAAAGGGTTATTTAGAATCGTTTATTTGCTGATCAAGATATATTGTTTTGTTGGGTTCGGTGAATTTTGATCTCTTTTCTAAGGTTGCGCCATTTTAGTTCATTTTCCTGTTTTTCAATTGTTTTTGTTGGTAAGTTTAGGTTAGATACAGTGTATTGTTTTGTCAATGTTATAGAGCCTTTCAGTATAGGTTGATTCTTTTTCTCTATTATGTGGTTTTCTTGCTTCTCGATGATGTCTATGTTCATGGGATTTGATTAGCCGCTCTAGAAATGTACACTGTTTAATGGAGTTTGCAAGAAGTGTCAGAGTAATTTGTTCAATGGAGTTTTTAAGATGTTGCAGAATAGCCTGTTTAACAGGGGGTTTCATAATAGTTTGTAATGGAGGTTTAAGAAGTTGCAGAGTAGTTTCAATTATAGGATAATGCACTAAAGAGTGTGAAGTTTGCCTCTACAATTTCAAAATTTTAATTTTGTAGAGATCATCCTAATGGGTTACCTAGAATCGTTGCTTTTGCTAATCGTGAAAACTATTTTGTTGGATTTAGTAATATTGTGTTCTCTCTTCTTCACTCGCTCCATTTTTGTGTTTTTCAATTGTATTTGTTGGTGAATTTAGGTCAGACATTTATACGCTAAATGGTATGGTTCTGTTGGGCTTAGAAAAGTTGTTACTCAAATCTTTGTTTGTTAGAAAATAAATGCTCTGAAGAGAGTGGAATTGTCTTATGAATTTAGAACATTTATTTCTGTTGTTTATTATTTTGTATATGTCTAAAAGGAGAACTTGATTTAGAACATTGATATGGTATTACTGTGTGTCTGACATGTTGACTAAAAACGTCTGTAATACATGGGTACGTCTATACATTACACCATAAATAATTTAAAAGTTATAAACTTCATTTTGTTAGTCACTTTTTCCTGTAAGACTCTAAGTCTATAACTAAAACCATTTATGAACTAAAAGAGATGTGCCATTTGAGTGTCTGATTATTCAATGCTTATGTAGTATGTACAGATTTTTTATTTTTTTTTCGAAATTGAATCATTCTTTAATTTGAAAGATCCAAAATAAGTACCAACGATTGGATGATGAAAAAGCTATGGACAAGTTCTCGATGCTGAGAAAGGTACAAGAGTTCCATTTAGTCAAGTAGAAAAGTGTATTCTTTCACAATTTAATACAATACAAAAGATGTTGAGAGAGTAGTTTATGCTTTTCAAAAGTGGTTGTGGGTCTATAGAGAAGAGAGGAATTTTCTTGGCAGACTTTTATTTTAATTTGGTTCAATGAGCGATGATAGGGAGAATTCCAAGGACAGATAATTTGAGGAAATACCGATTTAATTGCTGACAGATGATTTCTTCTTTATGTACAACACAGATGAGTTGGCAATATCTATCTACTTCTCTAGGGCTTGCTCTTTTGTTCTATGCATTTAATGGAAGTTTTTTGTGTCCTCTCACAAAACTTAGATCCCAAGAGTCCATGTTGAAAAATCCAAGACATTCATGGAGTGATCGATGCTGTGAGGGAAGCAAGGGATCATAGCGGGTGACACAATCTATCAAAAATGTGGTTTTTCTGACCGGGGAGAAGAAAAAGAGCATTGATGATTTTAACTTTCAGCAACTGTATTTTAGTGGGATAATTTGGTGTTTTTGGTGGTTGGGAATGGTTTGTTATCTCACTTGGAGATTTTCTTTGCCACTTGATTTGGATTGCATGTACAATACTATAGTTTCATAGTATGGTATGGTTTGGTTAGATCAAGAATGGTATTTAGTCCCAAAAAGAGATAATGTATTGGGAGTAAGAAAATAGAATAAAGAATGACATTAATGAGTATTTAGTGATTGAGGATACACAAGAAAACATAGGCCTAGGGTAAATTTTCAAAAACTAGGATACTGTATGGGTAGAATGTGAAATAAAATAGCTACATATATTCTTATAATTAGAAATGTTGTAATATAATCCATGAATCACCATAAATTCATTGTAAAACACATAATCGCAAACACCAAATTCATCCGATCATTCATTTGTTAGACCAAAATGCATCATTTCTATGAAATCAAGTGGATCCTGACATGCATGTCCTTAAAATGCATCATGTCTTTATATTCTTTACATCCTGTCAAAGGTACTTTTAAAATTGAACCATCTGCACTGGAATTTTCATGTCACTTGTCACTGGTTTGCATGTCGGAACATAATGGTTGAGACTTCTCTATCGTTTTGTCTGTTTTACATTTATATATGACTTACAAGCTTACTCATGCAGCTGAAACCATCATATTGGGATTTCAGAACTTTATCTTAATGCTGGGAACTACCGTGATGCTTCCTTCTTTGCTCGTGCCTTTAATGGGTGGATCATTGGTAAGAACTAATATATCAAGCATTTAGTTCAATATATATTGGCTGTAGTTCATTTTTTTCATATTTTTTTCATGCAATATTTAATTAAGGAATCTACAACTAACATTTTAGGACTAAACACGAGGAGTAGATGACACCAATGTTACACACTTTTATGGGGCTTGCCAGAGTCAGGAAATTTTTATTTTTTTTCCTGATTACCATGAAATGGTTGATTTTCCTATGATGATTTCCCCACCACAGCAAATTCAGTACCAAAATTTAATTTGGTTATAGAGATAAACTATGACAAGATCACTGTCACAAACAAGTTGACATTTTTTATTCTACTCCTTGTGACTTGCGTCAACGGTATTGAAAGAACATAAAGAAAAGGGCTGCACAATAACCTACCCCTCAAATTTGTCCCGTGTTTCTCTTTGAATATTAATTGTCATGAATTGAATAGGTGTTTGCCAAGTAATGGCTCAAATTGGGATCGCTATTGATGCAGTATGGATTGATGCAGTATGGAATTGTATATCACTAGAATTGTCTTACTGGATATTGATATTTAGTGTAATCTGTTTCTTTTTTTCAGGTGCTTAATTTGGAGAAATACACCTGGGCAAAGGCTTCTTTGATACTTTATTTGTTGCCTGCAAGTCTCCCATTGAAGATCCCTGCATTTAAAGATCATATTCTGGTATAAATCCTAGTCAGCTTCTCATACTTGCTAAGGGTTGTGACTTTTGGCAAGTGTTTACATTAAATTATTATTGGCTTTTCCCTCAAGTTTATCTCATGCACTATGTTATACCATCTTTATAATTCAGCTTGGACATGTGACAATCACAATCTCAAACGGCAATTGAATGAATTTTTTTTTTTTTTTTGCAGTTTAATGATGTTTTTTACACGTGTAGTGACAATTTCTTAATGTCTATGATGTACTCAATGAAAAATGAGCATACACTTCAAACTCTCCACATGGGGAGTTAGCGATATAAGCTGTACACTAACATCGCCAAACAACGTGGATGGAAAGTGAAAGATAGATGCCAAGGTCACAAATGCGGAATCTATTCTAGCATGATCTCTATTTTTATATTAATAAAGCCAATTAAGCTACTTCTTACATGGCATATGTTGGCATTGATTCCAGAATAAGTCACTTTGCATTAAAAATTTAAAGTCATCACTAAAGTTCTGGCAAATATCTATATGGAATGATCATTAGAATGTTACAATAATGACCTCAGACTTGATGCAATATCATTATCAAACACGATCTACCTATAACAGCTAATTTTTTTGTTCTGTTGTTTTTATTTTCATTATTTATATTCACATGATGCTTTGAAATGTAATGTAGTTGCTCTGATACTGATGTTGAAATGCCTTTACTTTCTGAATTTGTTTGTTTATATATTTACTTTCTGAATTTGTTTGTTTATATATTTTTGTGTTATATATTTGTAATTTATATCCAGTAGTAATTTGTAAGATCCAAAGTAATGTATGTATTTTTCCTATTGAATTATGTCCATTGCAATATTGGCTTGTTACTTATGATTTTGTGTATTAATTCACGCTTATACTCTTTATTTTACAGGATCATGACTGCTAGATCCCCGAGCAAGCACCAGAGCAAGGGTCGTGCTCGAGAGAACGGTCGAGGGGATGGTCAAGATGATTCTAGAGGAGGTGAGACAGGAGGTTCAACTGGAAATAGTGGCTTGTCCCAGGTTCAGTCTTGAGGAATAGTCACTATGGTGAGTGTTAAGAAAAGAAGGGCCAAAGGAGATGTAATAAAGGTGAATTGGAATGAAATGGGCCAACCAATTGGCAAAGAGTCGATGACCTTAGCACACTTTGTTGGATCTTGCTGTAGACGAACTTTTACAATCACGATTACCAATTGGCATAAGGATGATCTTGCTGTAGACGAATTTTGTATGAATGCTTAAATTATATTTTGAATGAATGATAAACAGCTAGTTATCATGTTGTGTCTTTATTGATTGATTGAACGTTGTCATTATTATATTAAATATTATATTTAGCCCAGAAAATCGGTATCGAAAAAATAGAAAAAACATATCAAATAACTTAGATAGCGCTACAATAGCGCTTTTTTAACGCTATCTAAGAACAATCTAATTACTTCCATAGCGCTTATTTACGTGCTATCTTAGCAGATAAACAAATCTAATTTAAAAAAATCATTTAAATTAAATAGCGCTATTCAAGCTAATTTAAAAAAAAATAAGCGCTTACATAGCGCTTTAGAAGGCGCTATTGAAGTTAATTAAAAAAAAAAAACGCTTAGATAGCGCTTTTTAAAGCGCTATCTAAGCGAAGCGCTATTCAAGTATGCGCCTTGCATAGCGCTTTTTTGAGCGCTATCTAAGCCTATTTTTAAGCGCTATGCAAGCCTATATTTGTAGTAGTGAGAATTGAGACCCAACAGATGATAGTAACAGACAATTAAAGGGAATTTGCATCCATCTGTCTACATGGTTTTTGAAGTCACTACATGCACAAAATCAACCTCATGTCTACAAACCCAAATACTGATCACATCTCTTTTAAGAGATAGGGTACCTTACATTTATCTAGAGTATCATAAAAAAAATTCACATTTTAATTAAAAAGATATCAAATTTATAATAGTGAGGTGCATCATAGTGTAGTTGCATACACCCAGCAACCTGCTTCAAAGATTAAAACAAAAGGCAACCAAAACAAAGAAGTTCATGACAACATAACTTGTTTGACCATAAGATAATAACTGAAGCAGCATTACATAATAGAACTCATGAGAGAACAGCTACCTTAGAAAAAAGATTGCTTCAAATATCAAACTAAAAATTTCAACCCGGCTATATCGAATTCCATAGAATAATGGCAAAGACAACCCATCTCTATTTAAGAAAAATAAACAACACCCAGATTGTAAAGTTTCTGCCTTTCTGAACAATTTCACCCCACAAAACATACCCACTTCACGAAAATCGGATCTGAATCTAAACCAAACCCAAACGCAATAGAATAAAAGAGATTTATGAAAGAAAACTCACCAAAATCGCAAAAGATTTGCGCAGCCAACGCAATCATCCCATCATCCTCTCGCCTGCGATTTCTCCCTCGCCATTCCCAGCGCCACCAACACCTCTCCATCGCCATCATCGCCACCACAAATCACAGAGTTCATCGCCACCACAAATCACAGAGTTCGCCACCATCACAGAGTCGTATCTGAAACCCCATCACTTCCATCAGCACTGAATCACCTCCATCAGCCCTTAAACAGACCAACAAACCACCATCGAATAGCCCTTCATCTCGCACCTCAACTCACAGAGTCGATCAACAGACCGACGAATCAGTTCGACGTTGCCACAGAAAAGAAAACACAAGGGAAGGAGAAGGAGAAAAGAAGAAGGAAGGAGAAAGAAAAGAAAAGAGGGTTTTCTCTTTATAGGGTGGGTGGCTATTCGCCCCCACTGGACTTCTGAAAACACCCACCTTCTAAACTCACCAAATAAAACCCTAAATTTTGAAATTCACATCAATTAAATGTAACCCTATTTTATTTAATAAAAAATAAAATAAATTATCTTTATGAAATTTAGGGGTGTTAGCTAGGCTGCCTCCTAGGAGCGCTTGGTTTAACGTCGTCAGCCCGACATATATTCTCCCTCATGAGTGATATATCATGAAGTGACGAGAAAGAACATAGGGAACATTCACCTCAAAAGGGTTAAGGAATCGAATACCAACAACCTGAAAAATTGAGGATCAGTCCACTCAAAAATAGCAACCACATGCGACACAAGATATACTAGCACATCCCAAAAGTTGCAAAGACACCATCTAAAATCATATAGAAAGTGTAAAGGAGCTCACATTCCTTGGAAGTCAGTAGGGATTTTAAATATGAATGGGTCGCAAGTAGTGATATGCAACAAAAGATCCTCCCTTACTCCTAAAATGGAACATACTAAGTCTGGTTCCAAATCAGAAGATTGGATCATTTTCACATTAGGATGGTGAAAATTGAAATCCTCACTTACAAACAATGGATCCACATAGGTAGCATCAATCAATATGAAAGGGATGGAAAGAGGTATGTCTATAAATATATCGGGTGGTACAGGTTCATCGTAACAAAATGGATTACACCAAGATGATGAGTTAGACGACTCAACAACACCCCCAAACCTAAAATTAGCACTACCTATGGCATGTAGTCTCTCATTAAATATATCTCCCGACTTCTTTGGGACAACCTATTTTGAATTCAATATAGATGAAATAATAACAGGCAAAGTATCATCAGTACCTGGAAACGCATACCTGAGGGTGTCAGGTAATTGTTTAAGGTCAAACTCAGGTGGCTCAACTGATGAGACTAATTTTGACTCGCTGAGTGGAAGATGCTCCACTTTAGACTTCCATTTATAACTAGGATCCACAATGGGGACTGAGTCAAGCAAGTCATTGACATCCCTAATGGAATCATCAACATCAAAGTCTAAACTAGAATGAGTCAAACAAACCTCTAAATGGTCATGTGTATCATGAAAACAGTCAAGGGGAGACTGTAAAGAATGTTCACAGTTTGAATCTATGCATGAGTCATTAGGAATACATATGTCGAGTGGGTCTTCATGAAAATGTGGGGAAAGGAATGGGTCAGGAAGCAATGTAGTTTCAATCACATTATCTGCAAAAACATCATCTGACTCGGATTCCCATGTGTTACCAGTTATGAATTGACCCTCTGAATTTTGAACAGAGTGACTAGGAACTCTTTCTAACTCAC
Source organism: Berberis thunbergii (assembly GCA_003290165.1). Taxonomy (NCBI): domain Eukaryota; kingdom Viridiplantae; phylum Streptophyta; class Magnoliopsida; order Ranunculales; family Berberidaceae; genus Berberis; species Berberis thunbergii. The sequence continues at coordinate 16,072 of QNQO01002244.1, forward strand.
TTTCAGATAATGCCTCAGTAATATGATCCACAACTATCTCAAGTCTTTGAGTCGTGGCTTTCAACTTAGATATGTCCTTAGAATTCTGATCCATTATACTTGTTGATTGCTGCCAAAGCTGATTAATCGTTTCCTCTAAACTTGATGTGTTGGATGGAGGAACTTGGTTATGGTGGGGCATAACATGATTAGGGTATTGAGGAGCCTGAAAGAAAATATGTCCCCCTTGGTGTGAGTTATGAGCCCAAGAGAGATTTTGATTATTGGCAAAACCAGGGCTGTAATAGTTGAACTTTGAATTATAACTAGGTCGCCAATTAGCATTAAAAGAATGGATTTGCTCAGCGAAATATTCAGGATAATCATATTGCAAATCACAATCAGCTGTAGAATGACTAGGACTTGAACATGCAACACAACCCTTAAATGAAACATTAGTGGGAGGTAGGGGTTGAGTCAAATTCATAAGTGCATCTAATTTCTGACTCAGCGTCATAAGAGCTGTTTCGAGCTTCGAGGTACGTAGAAGGGGAGAAGTAATCCTTAAAGTCTTTATCCTCAGTAGAAGGGGAGAGGAAGTCAGGATAATATGCGGAACCTGAGTTGTAATAATCTGAATATGGAGCATAATCAGGTTGTCGCATGGCATTAAATGCATTCCTGCGAGATGGATAATTATTGAGGTTCATTTTTTTATTTTTAAATTATGCAAGCCTAAACTCTATATGAAAATAACCTAACTCTAAAAAAATATATATATATATGGGAAACCTAATCAGGACACATATGATGCGCAATCAAGATGAATGACAAACGACCCTAGATAAGTACCTAGCAATACAATCATTCAGATTGCCTTCGGGTATTGCGCAACTGATAGTTATAGCCCCACGAAAAGTCGAGGTTTCTATGAAGCAAATTAATCTCGTGAGAAACTAATTTACTAGGTAGAGGCTGTAACGTCTGGTAATCCCTACAAGCACTCCTTTTATTACCTATGTTTCACTACTACAAATATTAGCTTAGGTAACGCCACTTAGATAGCGCTTTTTTAAAGAGCTATTCAAGTGGGCACTAGGATAGCGCTTATTTGTCTTTAAAAAAAAAAAACGCTACAATAGCGCTTTTAATTTTTTTTTTTCAGTTAAGTGCTATCTTAGTTATGTCTTAGATAGCGCTTTAAAAAACGCTATGAGAAAAAACGTTACCAAAGCTACCATAGCGCTTTTAAAGAGCTTGCATAGCGCTTCCGAAGCGCTATGCTACTTCCATTTAGGATAGCGCTTCGATTTTGATCAAATATCAAATTAAATCTCATTGTTTCAGATCTTGATACGATCAGACGGTTAAGATCACAAGCCCTCATTTTTTCATTTTTTCAGATTTTGGTTTCCTCGACATTTAGAATTCCCCTTTTCAAACACACAGAGAGGCGATGAGGCGAGGAGGCAAGGAACCGAGGCGAGGAACCAGAGGAGGCGAGGAACCGAGGAGTCGGAAGCTCATTTAAATCTGGGTATTTTGTTTCAAGTTTATATCTTTAGAACCGGGTTGGTTAAGCATGCTTTGATTTTGAATGGGTTTTTATTAGTTTGGTTTTGATTTGCCTTTTGTGCCCTAATTTTTTGATTTTCTGAAACGAAATTGAATCATGTTTATGTTTACATGGGGTTTGATTGTTTTGGTTTATTTTTATGAAATTGACAATGGACTTTGATTATGGTGCTTAAATTTGTGATTTTTTGTGAAACAGACTTGAACAATTTTGACCTAATGAATTGGGAATCTAATTTACAATGGGTTTATTCTTATCAGGTGTTGGAGTTAGCAGGAAAAGCAGCGAGAGACAACAAGCAATCCAGAATAGTGCTACGACACATACAATTGGCAGTGTGAAATGACGAGGAGTTGAGTAAGTTGTTGGGTGCAATCATTGCCAATCTTGCTTCATCGGGCTTTCTTCTTGTCGCTTTTCTTCACTTCACTCAACTCTGATCAACTCTGTAATCTATTTTCTGAGTTATCTAACTAGCATCATATTGTTATTTGTTATTCTCTTATTCCAACAACCTTATCTTGGTGAGTTCTTACTTAATATCAGTCAGATTTTGATCATTCCTTTTTATTTGTTTATGGGCAGGTTCTGATGAACTTAACAAATGACAATTCTATAGGGTGTAAGCAAATTGCTTCTCACGAGGGACTAGAAACTGTGTCTGCCTTAATTGTTGGGCACTTTCCTATGTTCAGTAGCTTGTCCCCAAACAGTCGAACAGAAGAGACTATGATGCGACTCGAATCTAGTTCAAAACTTGAGCATCGGAATGACAGACATATCGAGCTCTTCACTCAATCAAGACTCTAAAATTTTGGGTTTGGGGTTTTTAGGTTCTGAGTTCTCCATATTTGCAGCGCATGCCATCTTCTGCCCATCAGGTAAAAACCATTTTTTTGTGTTTAATTTTACCATTTCTCCTTTGGGTTTTTTTTTCTGATTTTGACCATTTGTTTGCAGGATGGAAGAGGAGAAGGAGAGAATGGGAATGAAGTGAAGTATGATTTGAGGAGCAGAGGACTGTTTGATATCATCTAGGTATGAGTTTATTCACTCATATTATGATTCTTTTACTTGTATCCTGATTTTCGTTTCTTTGGGTTTATGGCAGCCTGGAGCGCATCAATCTGAGTCTAACAGATCTACTTTGAAGGAGGAAAATTCAAAGTATGGACCACACTATGATTACGAAAGAATATAACAATTCCAACTTTAATTTTTGGTAACTCGAACTTCATTGTTTGTGTGTCTCACTTACTGGTTGGTAAAATTTTCTCTTTAAACTTTGTAATAAATAACATGATTTAATATCTACCTTCAGCTTCCTACTGATTTAGATTCCTTGGTATCCAGATGCTATTAAGTTCGAAACAACATATATAGTAGAAGTCACTGAACAACTGATCATGTAATAAAATTCATAAATCATACATAGGTGTAAGCAATTTGTAGCAGTGTTATTGATATAGATATTGCAACTTAAGTTACTTGTTTATTCAAAACCACTGAGGGGTCTTTGATAGGAAAATATAGTCTTGTTTGTACATCCAAATTTGTGAGGGAACTAGTGTCTTTTTATCATATGACTAGTGAATATCCATTGTTTTATCATCCCCATGTGAAATTCATTTATTGTGGGAGGTGTGAGAAAACAAGGTATGTTCCAGAGGTGTACAATCATGCCTATATTTAAAGATTTTCCTGTGAAAACATTCCACAGTTACGGTGGAACCAAGTGTAGCCTAGGTGTCAAAAGTCACTCCTTGCGTTTATGAAGATGTCTCTTTGTGTATCTTTGCAACAAGGAAGTAAATTTTAAACATCTGCTCTTCTGTGGGGTCAGTGAAAACCATATCTATATAACTAAAATATGAAATCAATTAGATAGCCATAAACATGAAATCAAGTAGATATCTTTGTGTATACCTGCATACATTGTTTGTGCTACTGCTATCCATTGGAGATGCTCTTGGAAAGCAAGTATGGCGCCGGGGGCAACATTATTTAAGTTGTAATGTGATAATTCAAATGTGATAGGTTCTTTGCTATACACGATGAGGCACTTTCATGGGGTTGTAAATCTTATTCAGTGTGCATTTATCTTGTTAGAGTTTAGCTGTTGAAAGTTTTAGAGACTCGCAAAATTGTACTACAGAAAGAGCAAGGCATGGCCTTTGCACGTGCTGTAGCTGCCAGTTTCGACATGGATCACATAGAGGACTTGATATCATTTGGTGAAAGTTTCGGGGCCACACGTCTAATGTAAGTTGTGCTCCTTTATGTTCTCTCTCTCTGTTTTTTTGGGTCATCTTCACTGTTGTTTTAGATTTGATTTGGCCTTTACCTTTATGTTTTGAAATTTGTGAGTCATCTGCTAATAATTCTTCTTCGGTTCTGTTGCAACAGGGAAGCATGCTTGCGGTTTGTCCATCTGGTAATAATTCTTCTTCGGTTTGTGAGTCATCCGCAATACTTGGAAGTCTGCAGCATACTGTATGTACACCACTCACTCCACATATTTGTTTATTTATTCATTTGTAGAGCTTCTATATTTCTGTGATTTCAGATTCTTAGTGTATATTTTTGGGATCATAAAATTTAATGTGTATTTATTTCTTTAGTTATTTGATGTAGAGCTTCTATATCTTTTGTTTGACAGATGGTGTAAAATCCAGGAGGAATTAGTCAACACTACCAAGCAGGTGGTTAGGCCAGATTCTATGATTAGGGGAAATAAGAGGCCCTACAGTAACCTCGTATAATCAGACATGTAAAAGCCATTCACACACTAGGCACCAACTGAAGTCTTCGACTAACCATAGTAGTCAAACAATAAATTAATGCTCGTTGAATATTCATTTAACACCAGACCTTTTGTTAACATAGGGTAGGTTTTTAGGGTGGATGCATCCCATCTTATTAGTTGTTACTTATTAGGTACTTGAGCTTGTTTTTTAACTGTAGAAAAGGTTTTTACAATAGTATATTAGAAGACTACAATTATTATTCTTTTTTCTTGTTTGATGTCACTTCCATATCTATATTCTCTGTGATTATAACTCTAGGCTTAGTAACTCAAGAGTATAACGATAGTCATCTTTACCTTGTGCTTGCTGAAAAATACAACTGATCTATTTAGCTATTTCTTTCACAGAGATTCTGATTCTTGGAACTGGGAGGTGTGTGGATCCTGAAGTTCGACGCTTCGTTCGTTCGACTGGCATGAAATTAGAAGAGATAGATTCGGTATACTCTTATTAGCCTACCCAAGTTTTTTTGGTTTTTGGTTTTTGTAGCTAGTCTCCTAGTTGCTCATTTCTAATTATTTTGATTTCCGAGTCTGTAAGAGCATCTTCAGTAATAGTCCATCCTCAAACACAAAGGGCTTGAATTGAGGGACTTCTTTTGAGTTTTAGCAGGACCTCCTCCATTGGTGAAATTGACATATATGTTTGATATTGTTGTTGAGAGCTTCCTACGCCATCAATATGCTATTTAGCACGGGTAGCTCCACCCATATTATTGACGTGGATTATTTGATTCGTGGATGTATTGACAAAAGGAGGGCCTTATGACATATCCTGAATTGTTTCCTTTTCTCTCTGATTGTCCAGAGAAATGCATCATCTACTTTCAACATATTGAACGAGGAAGGAAGGATCACAGCTGCTGCACTTCTTCCCTATGGTGTTTCTTCATAACTTGAGGTAAAGTACCAATCGAAAACTCCCTACTACTTGTACATTTCTTTCAATTCTTGGCCACTAACTGCATTTTCAATGCCACATATTTGTGTATTTATTCATTTAACGTGTATGCCACGACTTCACTTGTAGTTGCTGGTGGAGTTGCTCTATGGGGCTCTATAGGGATGATTTCTGTGAGCATAAAATCTTTCTAATATTTACTGCCCTTCAGATTTCATTGCAGTTAAAAGATTAATACTGATCATATCTGTTATATGCGAACTTAAGAGTTATTGATAGCTTGTATGATATTTATTGAACGAAAGTTTAATTTGTGCATTCTGTTTCTGCAGGCCATTGATAGGCTTCCTTTAGTTCCCGGAGTTCTTGAGCTCGTTGGAATTGGTTATTCTGGGGTAAGTTCCACACCTATTACTGCTACTATATATATGTATTAGTTGAGAAGGCTGCTATCAAGAAATATAGTTGGACCTTTAGTCATTTACATTTATCTTACTGATACAAAACCCTTTGTGTTTGGCAGTGGTTTGCATATATATAGTAGCAGTAATAGGTGTGTTCTTGTATTTCAGGTTAAGATTTATATACCGACTTAGTTTGTGTGTGTGTGTGTTGTTATACTTATACAATGCCATGATGCAATTTCAGGTTATGCGAGGATACAATTTGAAGTGGCGGTAGAATCTGAGAAACATTCAGCGGTGCCGCGATGTACAGATGAAGTTAGGACTGTATGTTGGCCATTTCATTTCGTGGCCAAAAAAGCTGGTGTATATATATGATAGCATATTAACAATTTTGTATGAATGCTTAAATTATATTTTGAATGAATGAGAAACAGTTAGTTATCATGTTGTGTCTTTATTGATTGATTGAACGTTGTCATTATTATATTAAATATTATATAAAAAATATTATATGGTAGTTAATAAAAAAAATTCACCGAAATTAAATAGCGCTTTAGAAGCTAATTATAAAAAAAAAATTAAAAAAATCAACAAAATTAAATAGCGCTATGCAAGCTAATTTAAAAAAAAATTTAGCGCTTAATAAAGCGCTATCTAACGAAGCGCTATTCAAGTACGTGCCTTGCATAGCGCTTTTTTGAGCGCTATCTAAGCCTATTTTTAAGCGCTATGCAAGCCTATATTTGTAGTAGTGTTTGTTACTAGTGAAGGGCTGAAATCCATTTTAATTAGCCTATCCGTGGGAAAGAGCACGGAGTTTCCCAGCATAAAAAATATCCTGAAATCTAATTGCTCCTACTTCCTTTTCTAACTTCAGCTTAAAGTGTAATGCCAGTTTCAGAACTATTCCAAGATTGGATATGTTCCTTCACTTGACTACTTTAAACTTTCAAGTTTCAAAAGAGGGAGTGTCTTGTCCTAATTTATCTTGCTACAAATTTTAATAGTGAGGGCTTAGGTCCCTAACCCTAAAATAGATGGTGGTTAACCTATCTGCAGGAGAGCACAAAATTTTACAGCATCAGAAATATCCTCAATCTATTCAAATTTGCATGCAATTCTAACTAAAAACAAAACAAGCAAAACACACATCCACTCAGAAACCGCGTGCAGATGCGGTGGGACGAATTTACCACCGGCGTGAACATCTCTTGGGTTACTTGCGACACCGGGTAGAAGTCGAGTTAACGTCGATCAGAAGCATCGTCCACCTGACGGCTCGCCAACTTCTAAGAGTGTCCACGCGATAGCAACCTGTAAACAATTCAAACCCTGTGATTTTTTTTTATTATTTTTATATATGCAACCTGTAATATATGCTTCCTACCTGTTAATACCTGCAAAAAAAAAGTATCAAAACTTCTACGACTTAAAAGAAATAACTAAAAAATAAAATCAAGCCTATCCTAAAAGCAAAAGCAATCTATATCTGACCTTTTTTTTTTTAAACCTAAACTAAAAATTAGTGAGTATAAACTCTTGAATTCAATTAAATAGTTACAGTCCCCGGCAACGGCGCCAAAAACTTGATGCAGATTTAACTAACCTAAATAAATAGGTTAATTTAACCTAATTTTAAAAACTGCAAGTGCACAGTGTCTAACTGGTAGACAATGGCAATTACATGTCGATCCCACAAGGACTGTGGTTGCAATTAAATTTCAGAGTTGATTTAAACTAATTTAAATTGAGGTTACATCAATTAAAATATCTAAACTAAAAATCAAATTAAAAACAAAATAAAAAGTTTTAAAGAATATGAGAAGGGAAACCAAGGCATTGAATCCACCACAGGTTCTTTGAGATTTGTGTAATCCAAAATATTGTTTTCAAGATTTAACATGACTAACCTAAAGATTAATCTAAGTTCGCAATTGATTCAAGCACAGGTATAAACCCCAAGCATTGCGTGTCTTCTTACGGCACACACAGTCACAGGTTTGTTTTGACTAATCCTAAACCCCGGCCCTAGCATTTGGTGTCTTCTTACGGCACACACAATCACAGATTCAGATTAATTGATTAAATCAGGCTTTGAATTTCAACAAAGGGTACTTCTAACTACCGACTAGTCTAGATAATTAATCAAGATATAATCGGTGAAAGCAAATTGTTGAAAATCGTAAATCAAATGTGTTTAACGTTCAAGCATAAAGAAAACAATAAATTTAAATACAAGCAAACTCTAGGAAACCCTATAGTTTCATCGTAGCCTTGGCGAAGAGTTTAGCTCTCCATGGTAGCGGTGGTCACAACATCAATGGAGGTGGAAGTCATCTCTGCATGGATGCGAATCCCAAGAAAAAGGTTGCAAACGCCTTGTGGTGGTACAGAACAGAACCGCAGGTTGCAAATAGCCGAACTGTTTGAAAACAGTTATTTCCCTTCCGAAGAGCAACGCTCTTCGTCTCTTGTGAACAGTGCCCTGTGCCTCGCTTCCTCCGTCGGTTCCTCGCAAGCTTCCGCTTCCTAATATTGGCTCCGATACCTACAAGAAGACAGAGAGAGTGTGAGGAAACAACGAGATAACGAAACAACGAGAAGGACAGGAGCAGTGGTGCTCTGTCTCACGGCGACTGATGGCGTGGTTGCATGGTCTGGCTGTGGGAGAGAGAGATCGAGGAGGGAGAGACCGTGGAGAAGAGAGGAAAACAGGAAGGAGGCCGAGAGAGGGGAGAAACATTGGCGACGGCGAGGGAGGAAAATAGGGATTTGCTCCCTATTTCTCTTATGTTCTGTGCGCGATGTGGTGGTGGTGGTGGTGCTCGGGTGATGGTGGCTATGAGAGAGAGAGAGAGAGAGATGGTGGTGGCTTCTGTGTTCTGGGCAGAAAGGGTGGTGGTCTGTTTCGGTGGCAAGGTGAGGTTTGTAACGTGAAACAGGGTTGTCACGCCCCTGTTTCATGGTGGCTAGTGACGGTGGTTGTAGCTCGGTGGTGGTGGTGGTGGTGGTGGCGTGATGACGTGAATCAGTGGGATGAAGGAGGTGGTGGTTGTTGGCTGGAAGAACGAGAGAGACGATGAGATGAAGGGTGATGGCGGGATTATCGCACTGTCGGCTCTCCTATCGAGCAAGGATCGCCGACAGGGTGGATTGGTGTGGTAGCTAGAAAAGAGATGAGGGGAGAAGGAACGTGGAAGAAGACAGAAGAGACTTTCTCTAAGTTGGGGGGAGCTAAATAGGGTTCTCCTATTATCTTGGACTTGGGTTTTTAGGTTAATATTTTGGGTTTGGGCTTAGGTTAAATTAGGTGGACCTAGGTTTATTAGGGTTAGGTTTAGATATGTGTCCCTCTACTTTGTACCACCGCTAGAATCGACCCATTGTCATTCCTTAAATTGTCGCCTTAATACGATTTCATCATTCACGCTCAAATTCCTACAAAGACATGTCGCCTTACAACTATCTATGGAAGTTACAACTCCTAAGAGAAGTTACAACCGCCTCAAAGCAGATGACTCACTCATCTGCCACATGTCTCATTAGTCTGCCACGTGACTCACTCATCTGCCTGCAGTTTACTCGTTCTGCTTCTATAAATAGCCAAACAAAAGCCATCAGATACCTCAATAAGATATATTCTCCTGAAAATCAAAAAAATAGAAATGCTAAAAAATGTAAAAAAAAAATTCAATTTATCAAGATATATCTCGAGGTGATAATACTTTATGTCTTGGGCAACTGCTAATTGACACGTGGCAACTGAATATTAGATATCTCTCTAAATATTTCACATACAAACAACTTTTTTCAATTTTCATCAATTTCATGCCAACATTTTGATTAAAGCAAGTTCTTTTTCGTGTATAATAATTACAAGTCATATGATGTCATGTAAGATTTGACTAATTTTGATTATGTTTCCAATTCACATGTTATGTAAGGATAGTTTTTCGAAAGACTTTTATTAGGTACTAGTGTTTAGCACATGTGATTTGCTCACCCGTAACAATTCCAACAAATGCATCAAGTATTGCTCATCAAATAAATATTGCATCTTTCCTTCAACTATATTGAGCTGAACATGATAAAATAAAATTAAAAAAAATAAAGTATAAGTTATTAGACTGGAGAAAAAGTATTTAAGAAAAAAAACCGGTACGATTCATAGTGAAAATCAAAATTGCAACGGTTCATTCTTATACAAGAAATGCCTCTGCTAAATAACACCACATTTTTACTGAAGCAAACCACTAACCCCTTACTTTCTGAAGGACGTCACCACCTGCTGAATGTTGAAGGATACCACCAATATAAACAAAAAAAACCTAACCATTATTCTCCTTTCTATTTTATTTTCCATCAATCACCACTGCCACCTCGTCTTCTCCTTCACCACCTCTCCCCTCATCCTCATCCTCCTTCTTCTTCAATCACCATCACCACCTCTTCTCCTCCCCTTTACCACCACCACCTCGCCACCACTAGGGAGAAAAAAAGATGAGGAAAAGAAAATGAACAAAAGTAAGATGGGAGGAGGTAGGATGAGAAGTGGCAGTGGTGATTGATGGAAAAAAGAATAAGAAGAGGGGGTGGAAAATATGTGGCGGTGGCATAGTGGTGGTGGTGTTTGAAGAAAAAGAAGAGAATAAGTGATGTGGTGGTGAAGGGGAGGAGGATGATGAGAGGTGACGATGGTGATTGATGGATAAGAAAGGGAGAGAGGAGAAGATGTGTTTTTTTGTTTATATGGTGGTGGTGTCATTCAACAGATCCCAAAAAAAGTGGATGGTGGTGTTCTTCAGTGGAATCAGTGATATCATTTAGCAGGGGCCTACAAGAAAAGATCTATACCCAAACAAAATCTAGAATTGCCAAAAACAAACATGCATAAAATCAAACAACTCCCACTCCAGGAATTGAGATAGATTACCCTATTAATTTGTAAAAGCGCAATGTCAAAAGTTTAAAACGCTTCAATTTTTCTAAAAGTTATTAGACTTTATCTAAAAAGATGAATTGTAAAGTATAGCTTTAATGCAAGACCCAATATCAAAATCAGATGCTCCAAAACTCCAAGATTTCAACATCACTGAATGGAACAAAAAATTTTGATTAAAACAATTTGGAACTAATCAAGCAAAGACTCATAATTTAAAGAAAACCCTAGAATGAGTGAGTGAAATTAGAGAGCTTACAGGCTTCTGGTAGTAATGGAAGAGAGAAAGACCATGGGCGGAGATACACACAAGACAGTGGGGGGAGGTCAAACTTAGATTTTCTATAATGAATAGTAGTCAAATTTAGGGCTGAAAACCGAACCGATTTAGGTCGGTTTTACAATTTTTAAACTGAAACTGAACCGACCATTAACAAAATCGATCTGAAATCGAACCGATTCTAATTTATGCAAAAAGTAACCAAATCGAACCAAAACCAAAATAAAACCGAAGCAACCGACTATTTTAAACATATTGCATTATTTATATATAAAATATATATTTTATATTTTATATATTCGGTCGGTTCGGTTTGGTCGGTTAAAATCACATAGAAACCGAAAACCGAACCGGCCACTTCAATTTTGAATTTTTTAAAACCAAAACCGATCCGAGTTTAGAACGATTCGGTCGGTTTAATCAGTTTGATTGATTTTTTGTTCAACCCTAGTCAAATTTAACTAATTGCCCCCCTCAAATTTTGCTATTTATTTCTTGCCCCCTTGTGAACATCATGACTCTGCCCCATAAAAGGACCAAAAAACCTCGTTCATATTTTGGAGACCTGATGGACTGAAGAAGGGCCATTGTATGGTTTTGGTTGGTGAACGAAACAAGGAAGTTTTGAAGCTTCAGAAATTGAACAAGACAAGTTTCTGCTAAGCAAGATGCGTTGCAGCTCATTCTTCTTCGATTCAAAGTTACTTTTTTTTATACAAATATCTGTGCAAAACCATAGCGGCTCAACTGAAGAAGAATTTGATGTTTTTGTTGTTGTTTTAGAGGATTTTGATGGATGTAAATGAGAGAATATTGATTGATTGAACAAAAAATAGGGTTGGCAATTGGAGCCACTTTTATATCAAATGCTGACATGAATAATCAATAACTTTTTAGAACTTTTTTGTTGTTGGTTTCATTAGACCACAAATCCTCATTTATAGCATTCCAAAAAATGTTATAACTGAATATGATAGCGTTAAATGATACGATGTGGCAGCCGACGCTATTAAAAGTTCTACTCCATGATAGCATTTTTGGAACGTCATAGAATTCAATCATGTAAAAAAATCTCATTTCTTGATAATTATACTAATTCAGTACATGATAGAAACATAAGTACAAAATGTACAATGACAAACAACATAAGTCTCACTTATATACTCCTCAACATCCTCACAAGAGTCATTCTTCTTGTAGAATTGTCTCACTAAGTGGACTGGATGAATATTAGTTGCCCCATCCATTCCTATGCTTTGAGAAATGTTCAAACCTCTCAGTGATGTGGGTTTAGTAATTTGTCTTGATTATATCATCTCGAATACAAAAGAATTTTGAAGCCTAATTCAAAAATAGGCCAGCTTTGAGCTTTGCTCTGATTTACCAAATCCATCGATGATGATGAGTGTTTAGTATTAGCAAAGGATAGGGGGGCACACTTGAATGTTTTTTCTTAAATACACTAACTAATCTTAGACTAAATGATTGAAGTAAATTTAATTTAGCCGTCCAAATCTTTATAATTTCTAATTTTTCTCAATCTTTGCATTGGAAACGCAGTTACAGTCTATATAATGTATGCTACACTAAGGTATCTCAAAAAAAAAGAAAAAAAAAAAAGAGAGAAAAGATGTTGGAGAGAAAGAGGCGAACTTGAAAGATGACCATATGTTTAAAAGAAATACTGTTGAATGCAATATTTTTATTGAAGAAACTTGAATTTCCAACATTTCGGAGAACAAAATTGTGTCTCTCTCTAGTTCCTATATGGTTTTCAACCTCTAGAGACCTCTACAAAAAAGAATCTGATATTTCCAAAGAACTAAAGAAAGAGTATGGTTGTATGCACAGAATAGACTGATTATTTAGGTTGATCTTTACACAGGAGATTCTTCATCTGCATCTCTACTTGAACGAACACGAGCTTTGCCAACCTCATAATCCCAATCCGTTCTGACAATCAGCACAAGCAGGAATATAGACTGTAGCAAAAATCAAATTATGATTCCCCAAACAGTCCTGCTACTCCTAGATTCGTCATGAAGCCAAGAACTGATGCACTGGTGAGACCAACAACGTAGTATGTTAGTACATAAACGCAAACTATCAAGGTTGAATTCCATTGATGAGTATTGCTATAGCGAGTAATGGAGTCAAAACTAGAAACTCCCTTAATAACCTCATTGTCGTTGGTGAAAGCTTTGCTTAGTGTAGTACTGCTTATCATAACAAATGCTACACTAAACTGATGATGATACTGGTCCAGTTAACAACCATTGCTGACAACCTAGCTACCTTTGGACGTACACACTCAAGTTCAGTTTGTACTCGAATGCTGGCGGCAGCGCTCAGCCCCAACATAATCATGAAGTCCAAATTCAATCAGTTCAAACAGATGGCAAAGGAATCAATGGAGACGGTGGGGTTAGGGAGATAACCTGCCATGAGTACGAGCCCAAGTGTGTACCATAACTCTATGCTCGTCATACCAATAGATTCAACTGTTATCTTTGCATGGGACCAGAAGTCTTTGAATGTGTTGGTGGAGAAACCTGTCCAAGTTTTCTGGCAAGTTATGCTGAAAATTATGTAAATTGCAGTTATGATCACCATGATCCACCAAGAGAGACTCAATGTTAGGGCTGCTCCGAGTAGGCCATAGTTAAAGAAGCTCACAACCAACCATGTGAGAAATATATGTAAGAGGAAGACCCCAACAACTATGTAACCCAAGGGACCGTTGATGTTCTGTGCTTGAAAAAACCTCTGCATTGGTAAATTGAGTGCCATGGCATAGAGTTGAGGGATCAAGCCTCGTGCAAACATCTGAGCTTGTTCGGCTATGCTTGGCATTAGACCCATTGCTTGCAAGATTGTCCCTGAGTACCAATGGAGGACAGAGAAGACGGCTGCAGCTCCCAATTGCATTATCATGCCTTTTTGGCAAATGATACCCAGGGAGGCATACTTCTTTTCTGCCAAGGCTTTTCCACATTGAATTTGTACTGCAATAGCCATGCCCAACTGTTCAGTGAAAAATAAAACAAAATGTTAGTCAATATAATACGCAAGTTCAAATATTCACGAACAATGCATAGTTATCAGATAATTGCACCGGCAGTGATTGAAAAACTCACCATGGTCAACGTAGCAAGGCCTTGAGATTCGATACTAGCAATGTGTCAGGACTAGTACAATTGGTTAGGAAAATCAAGGTTCAGAGGCCTTTCAAGACTTTCCTAATGGTCTCAAAACTCAATGTTCCCTTTTGAAAAGTGCCCAAATGCTTAGCATCTATAATATAGGGGGAAGGTTTGAGCTCTTGACTGTGAGGACGTGTTGCCTCCATTGCATAGTCGGGCCAGACTGTACCGCTAGCATTTTTATTATTTTCTTTGCATTGCTTTTCAACTTCAAACTTGTATTTTCTTCGATCGATAGCATCGAAATAGTCTTGAGCAACGTCCTTCCGAACGTTCCTCCCCATTGTAATCTATTGAATGTGAATGAGAGCTTTTACTGACTATTGTGCATTGTTATATTGTCTACAGATTGATATTGTGCATTCTCAAGTTAATATTTGTGCCCGTCAAAGTAACTACTCATAGGCTTACTAGTGAATTGGATAGCTAGTGCCGCACGGATTACTAGTCCGTGACAGTTGGTATCAGAGCCAGAGCTTGTTGAATGCAAACCAGGATGCAGGAAATAAATGAGCGCCTTAGCGCTATGGAGGAACGACAGACCAGTCGAATGCATAGACTGAAAAGCAGAATGGACCAGTTGAACACTTTGGGAGAACAGATTAGTCGGTTGGATGGACTCTTTTCACTGGCAGATCGAGTGGATTCGCTAGCTGAGCATGTTGATAACTTAGAGGGAAGAACAGTCGCAATGGAAGAGTCGCCTCACCCCATAGCTCAGGTGATGAGTGACTTCCAATTACTATTGGAGGACTTATTTGCAAGGGTTGGCTTGCTCACTAAGGCGACAGGGACGACTGATCACCCTAGGATGAAAGTACCCGAGCCAAAGTCATATGCTGGGGCACGAGATGGGAAGGAGTTAGAGAACTTCTTGTTTGATCTGGAGCAGTATTTTCGCGCGGTGAACCCCGAATCAGAAGAAGCCAAGGTTACCATGGCGACCATGTACTTAGCAGGTGATGCAAAGCTATGGTGGAGAACCAAATATGCAGATATGGAAGAAGGTCGCATCCTTATTAGAACTTGGGCAGACCTCAAGAAGGAACTCAGAAATCAATTCTTGCCTGAGAACACTGATTTCTTATCAAGGAGGAAGCTCCACACCATCAAACAGACAGACAATATTCGAGACTATGTCCGACAATTCTCAACTTGCTTGCTAGATATTCGAGACATGTCTGAGAAGGACAAAGTTTTCTGTTTCATGGAACAAGCTCAGCCGCTTCTACAAGCAGAATTGCAAAGGCAGAAGGTGGCAGATATTACAAGTGCTATTGCGGCAGCAGAAAGGTTTGGTGATTATATGCCCATGACTGGATCCACTTCGCTCAATCACTCCACAGCTAGAACTAGCAGTACCAATTCAAGCTCAGGGTCGAATGCTCGCTCACCTCACCAAAATTGGGGAAACTCAAGTCAGAACCGAGGAAACTATAGTTCTCGACCGTCCAACCAGAATTGGAGTTCCAACAAAAATTGGAATGCCAGCTCCAGCAACTCAAATTACAACAACAAAGGAGGGCAAAACTACTCTGGGCAATGGAGACCATCTGCCCCTGCCCCATGCATTCTTTGCAATAGCAGAGATCACCCAACAGGCAAATGTCCATCCAAACCAGCTCTACACTCATTAATGTCCTTGCTTCAAGCAGAACCTTCTAACCCAACCGCATCGAGCTCGAACCCCACCAACAGTGAGACCTCTCAAATGGGAGCTCTACGCAAGCTCAATGCTGTCAAAGGAGAAATGTACGAGTGATGCAGATTTAACTAACCTAAATAAATAGGTTAATTTAACCTAATTTTAATAACTGCAAGTGCACAGTGTCTAACTGGTAGACAAGGGCAAGTACAGGTCGATCCCACAAGGACTGTGGTTGCAATTAAATTTCAGGATTTATTTAAACTAATTTAAATTGGGGTTACAACAATTAAAATATCTAAACTAAAAATCAAATTAAAAACAAAATAAAAAGTTTTAAAGAATATGAGAAAGGAAACCAAGGCATTGAATCCACCACAGGTTCTTTGAGATTTGTGTAATCAAAAATATTGTTTTCAAGATTTAACATGACTAACCTAAAGATTAATCTAAGTTCACAATTGATTTCAGCATAGGTATAAATCCCTAGAATTGCGTGTCTTCTTACGGCACACACAATCACAGATTTATTTTAACTAATCCTAATCCCTAGCATTGCGTGTCTTCTTACGGCACACACAATCACAGATTCAGATTAATTGATTAAATCAGACTTTTGAATTTCAACAAAGGGTACTTCTAACTACCGACTAGTCTAGACAATTAATCAGGATATAATCGGTGAAAGCAATTTATTAAAAATCATAAATCAAATATGTTAAACGTTCGAGCATAAAGAAAATAATAAATTTAAATACACAAACTCTAGGAAATCCTGTGGTTTCATCGTAGCCTTGGCGAAGGGTTTAGCTATCCATGGTAGTGGTAGTCATCTCCTCGTGATGTGGTACGCCACAACTCATCTCTGCACGAACGCGAATCCCGAGGAAAGGGATGCTATAGGCACTGTGGTGGCTCTTAGGGAAATCGGGGGTGTCAATAGCTGAACTGTTTGAAAAACAGTTTTCTCCCGCCGAATTCGCGCGGCTTCTGCTGGTTCGTCTTCTCCACCGCGACGCGATTAACTTCGAAGCTGTTCTTCGCTCCTCACGAGCTCCTCGTCAGCTCCAACCTCATTCTGAACCTGCAAAAGAGAGATGGGATAAAGAACGGATGAAATATCACAAAATAACACGAAGGAGGGAGCGAAACAGGGAGTTCTGTCGCGAGCTCTGTCTCGCGGCCGTGACGAAGGAGGTTACGTGGTCTGACTCTAATGATGGTCGTGAGAGAGAGAGAGAGAACCAGTGAGAAAGAGCTAGGTAAACAGGAAGGAGGGAGGCAGAGAGAGGGGAGAAACAGGGGTGGCGGCTGCGAGGATGGAGAAACAGGGTATGTTCCTGTTTCGTGGCAGCGGCGGCTGATGACGGTGCGTTCTTTCGTGATCTGGTTGCGAGGTTGGAGCAGAGAGATAGAAGTGGAGGAGGGAGAGACGAAGAGAATAGAGGAAAACAGGAAGGAGGGAAAGAACCAGGGTGGAAAACAGGGACTTGCTCCCTGTTTTGTGCGCGGCTGATGGTGGTGGTGCTCGGGTGCTAGTGACTGAGAGAGAGAGAGACGACGGTGGATGCCGGCGGTGAGGATGATAGAACAGAGAGAGGGATGGTAGAAGGTGGCGGCTGTTGGTGTGCGAAACAGGGTGAGGATGCGGCGGCTGATGGTAGAGGACGAGGAGGAGGTGGTGATGGCGGTATTATCGCGCTGCCGGCAATCCTTTCGAGTGAGGATTGCCGGTAGGGTGGTGTGGTGGCTGGAAAAGAGATGAGGGGAGAGGGGCTGTGGAAGAGGGGAGAATACGATCCCCTTTTCTCTAAGATTAGGGGAGCTAAATAGGGTTCTATTATCTTGGGCTTGGGTTTTTAGGTTAGCATTTTTGGATTTGGGCTTAGGTTAAATTAGGTGGATCTAGGTTTACTAGGGTTAGGTTTAGATATGTGACTCTCTACTTTGTACCACCACTAGAATCGACCAATTGTCTGTCGCCTTAATACCATTTCATCGTTAACGCTCAAATTCCTGCCAAGACATGAAAACGAAATAATTATTATAAATTATAATAATCGAAACACTAACATATATAAATTAAGGGATATATTATGTAATAATTATGTGAATATCAATGAGCACCCACACAAGAAGGCTTTACAATACATCGACATCACTATCAATGGGTTCCCTTCCCAAGCATTGTTGGATTCCGGAGCGACAGACAATTTTATTGCCCCAAATGAAGCTAGACGTGTGGGTCTGAACTTAGAAGGAGATGTGGGTAAGTTGAAAGCTGTCAACTCTGAGCCAATCTCTATTAATGGTATGGCTAGAGCTGTGCCACTACAGGTTGGTCGATGGGAAGGAAGATCAAACTTCTTGGCCGTTCCACTTGATGATTTTAAGGTGATTCTTGGCCAAGAATTCTTTCGAGGAGCTGCAGCAGGACCATTACCTTTAATGGACTCCTTGGGGTTTTTCGGACCCAGACTACGCATTGTACCAACCTCAATTCGACCAACAACTCATGATAGAATATTGTCGGCGCTCCAAGTCAAGAGGGGCTTGGCCAAAGGAGAAGATACATACTTAGCTGTGGCAAAGCTAGAGATGGAAGATGATACTAGCAAAATCCCTGAGGAAGTTGCCCAAGTTATTGCTGAATTCAACGAAGTGATGCCGAATGAATTGCCAAAGAATCTACCTCCCAGAAGGCTCATTGATCACGAAATTGAGTTAGTCCCTGGTGCCAAGCCACCAGCACGTAGTCCATATCGCATGAGCCCTCCAGAGCTGACCGAATTGAGAACACAACTAGATGGCTTGTTGGAGTCAGGATTTATTCGGCCCTCTAAAGCACCTTATGGGGCACCTGTTCTTTTTCAGCGGAAACATGATGGCAGTCTTCGCCTTTGTGTTGATTATAGAGCCTTGAACAAAGTCACTATAAAGAACAAATACCCGCTGCCGCTCATTGCAGACTTATTCGACCAACTTGGATCCGCCAGATACTTCACAAAACTCGACTTGAGATCAGGTTACCATCAGGTCCGCATTGCTGCTGGTGACGAACCCAAAACTGCTTGTTCTACTAGATATGGGTCATATGAGTTCTTAGTAATGCCCTTCGGCTTGACCAATGCTCCAGCTACATTTTGCACCCTTATGAATGGCTTGTTCCGTCACCTTTTGGACAAGTCTGTGGTTGTCTATCTTGACGACATTGTGGTTTATAGTGGGACTATAGAAGAACACCTACATCATTTGCGAGAAGTGTTCCACATCCTTAAGGATAATCATCTCTTTGTCAAGAAGGAAAAGTGCTCATTCGGCCAGACCCAGATCAATTTCTTAGGTCATGTTATTGGCAATGGCAAGATTCGGATGGACATGGAGAAAGTCAAGGCAATCCATGATTGGAACTCTCCTAAGAACGTGTCTCAACTACGTTCTTTCCTTGGACTCGCAAACTATTATCGTCGCTTCATAAGGGACTACTCTAAAAGAGCTGTTGCCCTGACAAATTTGTTGAAACAAGACCGAACATGGGAATGGGATAGGCAGTGTGAAGCTTCATTCCAAGACTTGAAATCGGCCGTGGTGAAAGATCCAATATTGGCCTTGCCAGACATCACTAAGCCCTTTGAAGTACAAACAGATGCATCTGATTATGCCTTAGGGGGAGTTTTACTTCAAGATGGTCACCCGGTAGCATATGAGAGTCGAAAGTTGAATGATACAGAGTCTCGTTACTCAGCTCAGGAAAATGAATTGCTAGCCATTGTACATTGTTTACGGGTGTGGAGACACTACCTCTTGGGAGGAAAAATTAGCAGAATTTGACTTAGTATTGGAATACAAGCCAGGGCGCACTAACAATGTAGCTGATGCACTCAGTAGAATGGCGGACCTTGCAGTGCTAACCCATACCGGTCCGAGCCACACCATCTTGGAGAAGATCAAAGTAGGCCTACAGACCGATCCACAAGCGAAGGCGATTACAGAGTTGATCAAGCAGGGCAAAACTCAACGGTTCTGGATAAAAGATGGAGCAATACTCACAACTGGTAATCGCCTCTATGTTCCAAGAACTTCTGGTTTGAGGAAAGAACTTTTGAGAGAATGCCATGACACCCATTGGGCGGGACATCCAGGTTGGAGACGGACACTTGCATTGCTAGAGAGGGGGCACTATTGGCCGCAGATACAGGAGGATGTAATGGCCTATGTTCGAACATGTCTTATTTGCCAGCAAGATAAGGTTGAAAGAGATCGACCAGTAGGCTTACTAGAGCCCCTGCCTGTTCCAACTCGTCCTTGGGAAAGTGTTTCCATGGACTTCATTACTGGATTACCGAAAGTGGAGGATTTCAGGAGTATCCTTGTAGTTGTTGATCGATTCTCAAAGTATGTGACCTTTGTGCCGACCGGACTAACTTGCACAGCCAAAGATACGGCGCAATTGTTCCTCAAGCATGTAGTGAAGTATTGGGGACTGCCCGAAAACATTGTTAGCGATCGTAATGCTCGATTCACAGGAAAGTTCTGGAAGGAGTTGTTCAAGCTCTTGGGATCCAAACTTAATATGTCGACAAGCCAACATCCCCAATCTGACGGACAGACTGAGCGCTTTAACTCTATGCTTGAAGAATACCTTCGTCATTTTGTCAGTGCAAACTATAAAAATTGAGTGGGACTACTTGATGTTGCACAATTCTGTTTCAACTTGCAAAAGAGCTCAGCTACTCCTTCCAGCCCCTTTCAGTTAGTCACTGGTCAGCAACCATTGACACCACATACAGTGCTGACCGGATATCAAGGACCCAGCCCAAGAGCTCTTGAATTTGTCAAAGCCTGGCAGAAAAACATTGAAGTTGCTCGAGCCTATCTTGAGAAAGCCTCCCGTCACATGAAGAAATGGGCTGGCAAGAAACGACGAATCGATCCTTTTGAAGTCGGGGACTTGGTATTGGTGAAGTTAGATATGTTCAACAAGTATAAACGGACAGCTAGAGCACACAACAATCTGTTTCGCAAGTATGAGGGACCGGTACAGATTATTGAGAAAGTAGGCAAAGTCTGATCATATCGCGTCAAATTACCACATTGGCTCCGTTTCACCCATCCTGTCTTCCATGCAAGTAACTTGAAGTCTTACCATGCAGATGCCGCTGATCCCACAAGAAATGTATCTACCCGAGCATTGCCTAAGCATCCTACTAAGCCAGATCGAGAAGTGGAAGAAATCTTAGCTGACCGCCTCATCAACAACACAGTTCCGGATAGAGAGTATTTGGTCAAGTGGCAGGATGAACCTCCTTCAGAGATCAGTTGGGAGCCAGTCGAGCATCTGCTGCCATACCTCTCAAAGCTGGAAGAGTACTTGGAAAAGTTCGTTACGAGGGCGTCAGCGAATTGAGTGTGGGAGAGTGTCAGGACTAGTACAATTGGTTAGGAAAATCAAGGTTCAGAGACCTTTCAAGACTTTCCTAATGGTCTCAAAACTCAATGTTCCCTTTTGAAAAGTGCCCAAATGCTTAGCATCTATAATATAGGGGGGAGGTTTGAGCTCTTGACTGTGAGGACGTGTTGCCTCCATTGCATAGTCGGGCCAGACTGTACCGCTAGCATTTTTATTATTTTCTTTGCATTGCTTTTCAACTTCAAACTTGTATTTTCTTCGATCGATAGCATCGAACTAGTCTTGAGCAACGTCCTTCCGAACGTTCCTCCCCATTGTAATCTATTGAATGTGAATGAGAGCTTTTACTGACTATTGTGCATTGTTATATTGTCTATAGATTGATATTGTGCATTCTCAAGTTAATATTTGTGCCCGTCAAAGTAACTACTCATAGGCTTACTAGTGAATTTGATAGCTAGTGCCGCACGGATTACTAGTCCGTGACACAATGGATGCACCAGCTAGTTCCACAGCACCCAGATTCCCAGCAAACATTTGTGACACCAAAACAAACATGAAACTCACTACAAAAAAAATTGACATCAGCAACGACTAAAATCCGTTGCAAATTGACCCAAAACCGTAGCTAAAACGAAACAGCGATGGCACACCAACCGTCGCCATCCCGTAGCAACTATTATCATCGCTATTTGAATCAGTGACGGCAGAATAGCCGTGGCTAATTGGCTACCGCTACACACCGTCACTAATTTGAAAAGTGTCGTCGCTAATTTCCAAAATCAAATACATATTAGCGACGGCCAGATTACCGTTGCTAGCTAGCGACGGTTTCGTGCCGTCGCTAAGTACTGAATAGAAATGCTGATCAGCAACGGTCAGATTGTCGTGGCTAGTTAGTGGCGGCTTCATGCCGTCGCTAAGTCCCGAATAGAAATACCCATTAGTGACGGCCAGATTACCATGGCTAGTTAGTGACGGCTTCGTGCCGTCGCTAACTACCCAAAAGAAATGTTGATCAGCGACGGCCAGATTGTTGTGGCTAGTTAGTGACGGCTTCGTGCCGTCGAAGCCGTCACTAAGTCCCGAGTAGAAATACCCATTAGCGACGGCCAGATTGCCGTGGCTAACAAAATAAAATTGAAAAATGATTTTTTTATAATTAAATTATATTAATTTTAAAATTTGGCATATATATATATATATATATATATATATATATATTTGTCATTATATTAATTTTAAGATTTGGCAAATTATATTAATTTTAAAATTATATTAATTTTAAGATTTGACAAATTATAAACATCACCAAAAATAAATTAATTTTCATATACTCAATAAATTGTCCATCACAAAAAAATACAATCCCAAATACTGTCAACCTCAAACTTACATAACTACATAATACTATCAATCCCAAATACAGTCAACCTCAACCTCAAACTTAAATAACTACATAAAAAAAATTGCGATCGTCTATGGGACATAAAACAAAATTTTTACATACAGTAATTGCACACAGTTATTGTTTTAAGATCTGCATCAGCTTGGCCTTCCGACGTGGCTATTATCAGTTCACCAACATCACCAGAACTGCATTAAAATCACAATTTGCACAATCATCAGAGTAAATAAATAATGTCAACCTAAATGTTTTGTTATGTATTTATTAAAAAATAATAATAATAAATACAATAATTTATATGTCTATGTGACAACTTCTAGTCACACACAACGTAAAGTAGTGCTACCATGCACATGCACCATTAGAAAAAAAATATTCAGGAGTAAGAGCTCTAAAAGTTACATGAATTGGTGAACTAAATTGATGAAGGATGTGAAGCACTGGAGTACATGTTTTGCATTTCATTTACCTTGAGAGAGAATGGCGTCCAGTGGGAGTTATTAAGATGTTTCATCGCGTCTGTCTTGTCGCCACCTCCTTGTTCAGAAGCACCATTGCATCTCAATTGTTCGTCAAATGACTAGAATAAGAATTGGATTGCATGGTAAGTTTACAATTTCACAATCAAATATAATGAGCAAAACCGAATAATAGGTTACAAATATTGTACCATGAGCTTAATGCCACGATTATTATTCCTCCAGTCAGGCTCCAACGACAATAGCAGAGATCTTTGATCATATCCTTCACGAGCTTCTCCATCCTTGGTCACTGAATTTCCCAGACTCAAGTCAAGATTGTGGTTTGGATCAATTCCTGTACATTGTTACTCCCAGACTATTAGTAGGTCGTAATCTAATTCATAATTGGTTGAGGTTTATCATTTTGTAATTTTTAGTTTCTATTACATGGATTAAGAATCTATGCTCAAATGAGGTAAATATTTATCCTATCAACAGAAAAATAGGAGTTTCTTAATGTAGTAACAACATCTATGTTCAATGCCACTATTCTCATTGACTCCTGCATATCCCACCTGGCCACGTGGTTATATTATTTTTCAAGCATGGAGCACGCAAACGGAAATTAAAGCTATACCTTCACAAGCAGCATAACCATCTCCATGATACTGAACATCGTTGACGAGGGGACACTTACACACTCTGCCCCTGAAAGTGTCCTACACAAAGTAAAATAATCTATAAATTAGTGTCAATTGAGAATGGAATAAGACCATAAACCATACAGAAAGGTTCCATCAAAGGATACCCAACATGATCTCCATAGAATACCTTGCAAGCTGTTATATTATATTTTGTATCAATCCAACAGCCACCATTCCTATCAAGGCACTCGTTGGTCTCAAGATCTATACAAGTAGAAAAAAACAACAGAATGTCAATTTGAAAAAAACATGCCAAGAGCTTCAGTGACCAGATACATCTGGAACAGAACTTGGCACCAACCTCCACAAACCGGAGGATCAATTGTCTCCTTAAAGCCTACACATATAGCCTTCAGTACGGAAGTTCTCTCAAGTTTTCCTTCAGAAAATGTGAAAGAATGGTGTTAATCATACTGATGACATCACAACAGAATTCATTCTCAATATAACAACCAAGGGCCTTGGCAAGTAGAATGTGTTGATGAATGATAATTTGAAAGATGAGTATAACCGCATAAGTAGCACAACATTATTAATGAACATGCAAAGAAGAGCTGTATAACAGCATCCTGTAGAAAACTACCAACTATGAATCCGTAAGAAATTAGCTGATATTGGTACCAAAACCATCCGAGTAACAAAATCAGGACAAGAAAAATAAGACAAAGAACCAGTTTTTCAGATAATGGTCAAACACCATCTTGGTGCACCCAGATAATAAACATGCTCATAATAATTCAAACTAGAAGAGTGATGCATATAAACCTCGATACTGGACATTATTAATAATACCCGCATTTAGCCAAAAGCCAAAAAATGAAACAATCTTTGAATCAACTGTCCTGAAAAGAAATAACAAAAAGCTAAGAACAAACAAGGACTTGAGCAAAAACAGAGTGTACCCAAGGCTGAATAAGCAACCAGCGTACACACACAATAACTGCATCCACGCAACCGCAGAATCTCAAAAACCGCAACCACGCAGCAAGTCAGGCCGCAGCACTCAGCACTCAGCCAGAACACAGCATCGCAGCAGCAGTCCATGTCATCGCAGCTTCGGACCACAGTAAACGCAACACCCATCCAAACAGAGAACACTCTGTTTTGCGACAGACTGCCCAGTGCAGTGCGCACCCACCGTGCTGCTGCTCGTCCCCCTAATTGCAATTCTGTTTTACAGTTCCCTGCAGTCCAAAAAACAGAGATATTTCCAGTCCGAAAAACAGAGATATTCCCAGCAGACTTCCTTAACTTTACGCGCAGCATTGTGTAGATCAGATATACACATAAATGCTGCCTCTACTCTTCCCCGTGGCGAAGATATGCTGTTTGTAATCTATCTAGCACAATCAAGCCTGCTATAGAGTAGTGCCAAAACCAACATATGAATTAGACTCGTAAGCTTGAGTAACTCATGAGATGTCAACATTTATATTTACGCAAAAAAGAGTGAAATGAAAAATGAGAAATGAAACAGCAAAAAAGGAAGATTAATAGTAAAACAGCATTCAAGGGGAAGAAAAAACGTACTGTGACAGAACAAACTTGAAACTCACAAAAAAAAAGGATGTTGCATGATTTATCAGCTAAGATGATTGTTAAATGCAGTGCTATATTGTTGAATTGAGTAACACATTGCTTACCTGAAACAATAGATCCCTAGAGCAGTGGTGATTTCATGGATGACTGACGTATCAAAGTGCAAGTAGAGAGCCACTGAATACATTGAAAAATAATTAGGAGGCAACAAATAACACAAAAGAGATTATTATTTAGCAATAATATTAATTTATGACCAGCCCTTCTTATGATTTAAATTTAAAAGTTGACAAACTGTCAGAAAATGTTACCTGTGAACACACAATAGCCCAGAAGAACCAAGCTCTCATCAACTAAAGGAACCCTGCAAAGGATTTCAAAAGAGAGATTACAAATGGAAAAAGAATAGCAGGAATCAATTTTCAAACCAACATATGTAACAAACCCCATCGCATACCCATCATTGAGTCTGGCGGTTAGCACATTAGCAATGGCAAAAGGTATATACAACAGTGACTGCAAAAGATGAAGCAAGGAAGGTGAAATTGCTAACTAATTATAGCAAATCTTATTGTTGCATTAGAAGTCAAATTTTAGGTTCTACTCAGAGTTGGTGATTAATAGATATTTGAGGAATGTCATTTACAAAGAGATTTTGCATCATAAAGAAACTGCAAGTCTCCATCAAAACTTTTATCATTTCATATGATTGTCGGGTAGGATTGTTCAAAAATGACACAAAGCACCTGAGTACGGAGTCTTCCATGATGAGAGCTAAAGAAACTAAACCACTGATAGAAGAATACAAGACAAACTTTAGAAAGCAAATTAGATTTGCATTAGATAACTACAACATACCAAGCACATTCCAGTTTTCAATCCCTTATGTTCATCACATAAGTGTGCCAGAATCATCCTTCCCTGTAAATTCAACATTAGCCTTCTTACATGATAAGATGAGAACATTGCTGTAGAAATAAACGCAATTACATGCAGAACTGCTATGGCAAAAAACAAATGCAGAAACATGACAGAGCATATACAAAGAGTATTCCTAAAATTGAAGCATATAAACCAGGAAAGGAAATATAACAAGAAAGGTGTAACAGAGCTGGAAACATGTCAAAATTGACAGTGTGAGTTGTAAGCTAATACACAAGTCCTTATATACATTGTTATATCATAAGAATAGTAATTACCATATTCGTCAAGTGGAGCTTCATCATAGTAGCGAGTTGTTACAAATGAAGCGCCATTTCTACCAAAGTTTGTTCCACCATGGTATTGTTAAAAAGAACAGAGAGTCAGATCACTATGATAAGTTTCTGCCTTTGTGAATGGGCTGTTAGCTAGGGAATAGATGCTTGTGGCTCGTACCATGTAGTAATTTGCAAGAGTGTCGTTTCTCGAGAAAAAACGGGCGACTGAGTATGCAATAGCCTCTGCTAATCTCATGGAAGGGGGGTCACCAAACACACAGAACCTGTAGACATTGAGAGATTTCATAACCATCTTAAAGCAGAAAAAAAATTCATAATTAGTCACGAAAATGGTGTTCTGGTCACCATATGTAACACTTACTGAGCAGTCCAGTTCTCAGTCCAGAGAGAAGGTTTGTATGGTTTGTTTGGACCAGTGAAAGTATTTCCACAGTCTCTTCCATTGCATGAGTTGATCTGTAATCCATAATGATTGATGTAAGTTAACTGAACTTATATGCATGGTACTTAACTGAAATCTAGTACTCTCGAGAGAATACAAACTTACCACTGGATCAAGTGTTTCCTTTTGCTTGCACAAAACCCATGGAACACCGACATTGAGGCCTACGGCCATGTTTGCGGCCCATTGCACGTAGTTCATTCCATCCTCCTCATAAGCACGTTGAATGTTGTTGTATTCATTTTCGATCTGTGCCAAAATGATCGGACCACCTTGTCCAGCAAATAGTTTCTCGGCTTTCATCTTGTCTATGATCATCCTAACATACTTCTCCATGTGGAACTGCACTTTAAGGAGATCCAAGCACTCATTAAACATAAAATTTTAAGGAGATCCCAGTATCTTAGAACAAAAAAGCAAAGTAAAAAATGCTCAAAGATAACTAATACCAATTTAACCAACATTAAGAATATCAGATTTCCAACTTGATCGTCAAAAACTAGCCAACAAATCCAAACTTATCATTGTTTTCAAGTACTGATATTTTTACTCCAAATATCAGATAGGATATTTAAATATAATAATTCAAGTGAAACTCCAAATTAAAATTTACCAATTGGTTGTCCATGTAGGCACGCAGTGTGCAAATATGAAACATAATTGGTGATTGGAGAATATTTTATCTGAAAAGACCACAAGCATAATTTCGTACAAGTTAACCATTATTTGTCAATGAAATTGCTAGGACATCATCATTGTTACGAGGCCTATGATGTTGAGAAGCATACTGTACCCAACCCTTAAGCATATCATCATAAAATTTCTCCATTCAGATTGGCATGACAGAACTATTAAATACTAATAGATGACTCCCTAGAGGTATGAAAGCTTAAACTAGACCAGAAAACAACCATTCTGACTATCTCAGTCCACGGACTCTCACCTTAGAAAAGACAAAATCTAGAAACTTGAACAATAGAAGATAACAAATATCTGATAAACAATTTAAATAATTAAAGAAAACAAGTGACCTGCTCTGAAACTTACCACAAGGAACCCAAATGCAAGTCCAGTTCCTAATATGACTAAATGTGGATATTCTGCTTTGAGATCAGAGGGAGACAAAGTCAAGCTCCCTGATCTTAGCCATCTGCTTTCTCACGTTCATTTACCTATGCATTCAACAAATTGTTACTACTTTTCCAAGCAACCTTTTACAAGCATACAAATAGCATTCAAGCAGCATTCAACATACATTTGAGCAATTGAAGCATACGATTCATCATTCAGCATACATTTCAGCATTCAAGCATTTCATCACTTTAGCATTCAAGCAGCATTCAGCATTCAAATTAGCTATGGTTTAAGTTTAATTATTCATGTATTTAGGTGCGTATGGTTAAAGTTTAATTACTCACCCCGCTTGGCTGCGTCGCATCCCATTAGAGGTTGCATGTTTGACATGAATGCTCTAAATGCCTCCATATCATTGGTCAACGTGTCTACCTTCCGATTGGTTGTCTTGCCGCTGTCTTGCTGATAGGCTGTCCAAAGGCATTGCATTTCACCACCATCAATTCTGTACGGTTTGGGCCATCATATTGATGCGTACCCCTGCGTTTCTTATATCGTTGTACTGCAATTCCAATAGCACCAAAGTGAAATAAGCTATATCTCATGAATATTACAAAAAAATTTGATTTCCTCAAACTATGTCATATCTGGGGAAAACAAATTTACCCTTGCGATAAGTCAACAAACATTACCTATACGAACAGCTTCATCCCTATGCCTTGTAGATAGGCGTCCATCCGCACTCCTCTCTAGTTGTTGTTCAATTTCATTCATATCATGGTCAGCAAGGTCTTGTTGATCTTCAGATAGCAGTTGTCCCTCTCCAGCAATAGAGGGAGTAATAGTCTCAGGGACTACACTATCTATTTGAGATAGTTGAGACACATGCTGTGACCTTTCCTGACTTGATATAGCTTGTGATGTAGAAGCATGCTGTGAAAAGGTTGCTCTTCAAGAATGCAACCGTCCTCTTTGAGTTAGTCGCCTCATCTCTAGATTTTTTTAACCTGTTATAACATTCAAGATTGCACATATTCATGCATAAAAAAAATATAAGTTCAGAAAGCAACATCAAATTTATCACAGCCATAGAGCCAAATAGATTGAACCACATATATTAAACCATTGAATAAAATATAAGTACCAATCATATACTGTGCATATTGTAAAATAGCATTAAAGTTGAGATGTAGAACATGTGGTCATACTTTAAAATATGATTGACAACTTCATACTTTACTCTATGAACTTAGAAGACCCAACTTGGTAACACTCTATTACAACATCTTCATCACCATCCATATTATCAAACTTATTAGAGAACACCTTAGTTTCATGAAAAGTTTGCCTTGTCATGCAAGCTCCTTTTTATTATTTAGAATGCCCTAGTATGAAAAAAAAAATGCAAGAAAAGCAGGGCACTAACATATTCAACAAAAGCAGTGCACTAACATGGTCAAAACAAAACCAATCTAAGCAAGCATTTCACTATTGGTTGATACACTTAAAATACATCAAAAGTGTGGACGGTCAATGATTCATTTTCATTTTTGTACCATTAACATAATACCCCAAGTAAATGAATCTAGGATGAGGAAAATTTTGATAAAGCAAAGTTTGAGTCCTCAGCGGGGCGGGGATGTATTTTCTTAAATCCACCCCAATCCGCCCCGTTGTCATCCCTACTTAGAAAGGACACTCTAATCTTCACATTCTAATCAAGTCAGACACAAAATTTTTATGTTAGACACAAAATTTTTAAGAGTTGTACAGTTTCACAAATAGCAAGTCCCATTTTGTTTATAGTTGAAAAATGTCCAAGCATTTTTTCATTTCGAGTTGCAACTCTTTAACATTTTCAGACCAAATAAATATTAGAACTCCCCAAAATTTTAGGAGTGGCTCACAAATCTGAGTGGTGTTGGAGGGCCATTTAGAAGGATAAGCTTTGGTGAAGAAAAACAAAAAGTCGATTACGCCTTGAGTTCATGAATGTAAAAAAAAAAAATTTGAGTCTGTGCATCTGTGAGTCTTTGAGTTCATGAATGTACAAAAAGCCTTTTACAGTTCAAAACAATATACAAAAATTTGCATTTTTAGACTAAATTTGCAAAACAATATAAACTTAAGTTAGGGATTTGATTTTTACTCACCTTGAACCCTTAATAGAGCAAAAAAAACACCAAATTTACAGGTGATGCGGCGCGGGTTCTTCCTATCAGACCTTCTTCCTCTCAAAATCGAGGGTTCTTCCTTTCAAAATAGGGTTCTTCCTCTCACACCTTCTTCCTCTGAAAATACCGTCACGAGGGATGTGAAAATCTTCGTCCTCTCAAAAGCGCTCTTCCAAACCTTCTTCCTCTCAAACTAGGGTTTCCTCTCACTGGTTCGTCTTCTCAAAGCAATTCCTCTAAAAATAGGGTTTTCTCTCACCGATTCTTCCTCTCACTGGTTCGTCCTCTCAATGTTTCCTCTCACTGGTTCTTCACAAAATGCGGGATTCTCACTGATTCTCAATTTTATTCGCGCCGAATGGTTTATATTTTTTATCGATTATGGACGACACGAACCGTAGCTAAGCCGTCGCTACTTGTTATATATATATATATATATATATATATTTATGAACTTTAGCTATGGTACACCACCGTTGTTAATGAAATTTAACTTCTAAAGCTTAGCGACGGTCCCTGTGCCGTCACTATATGTTTTTATATATATTTTTTACAAACTTTAGCTATGGTACCCCACCGTCGCTAATGAAATTTAACTTCTAAAGCTTAGCGACGGTCCCTTTGCCGTCGCTACATGTTTTTATATAAATTGTTTTACAAACGTTAGCTACGGTACACCACTATCGCTAATGAAATTTCTTTGATATGATCTTATCTTATCTTATCTGATCTTCTTTGAATTTCTTTGATCTGATATTCTTTGATCTAATCTTCTTTGATCTTATATTCTTTCATCTGATCTGATCTTCTTTTATCTCATCTTCTTTTATCTGATCTTCTTTGATGTAATCTTCTTTGATTTGATCTGATCTTCTTTTATCTTCTTTGATCTCATCTTCTTTGATCTAATCTTCTTTGATCTGATATGATATTCTTTGATCTGATCTTCTTTGATTTTTTTTTTATCTTCTTTGATCTGATCTTCTTTGATCTTATCTGATCTCCTTTGATATGATCTGATTTTCTTTGATCTTATCTTCTTTGATCTAATCTTCTTTGATCTTATATTCTTCATCTGATCTGATCTTATTTTATCTCATCTTCTTTTATCTTCTTTGATCTCATCTTCTTTGATCTTATATTCTTTCATCTGATCTGATCTTCTTTTATCTGATCTTCTTTGATCTGATCCTCTTTTATCTTCTATATCTCATCTTCTTTGATCCAATCTTCTTTGATCTGATCTGATCTTCTTTAATATTCTTTGATCTGATCTTCTTTGATCTTTTTTTATCTTCTTTGAACTTCTTTGATCTTCTTTGATCGGATCTTCTTTGAACTTCTTTGATCTGATCTGATATTTTTTTTATCTGATCTTCTTTGATATTTTTTTATCTGATCTGATATTTTTTGATCTGATCTTCCTTGATCTTCTTTGATCTTCTCTGATCTTCTTTGATCTGATCTGATATTCTTTGATCTTCTTTGATCTGATCTTTTTTTATCTTATTTGATCTGATCTTCTTTGATATGATCTTCTGTGATATTCGTTGATCTTTTTTGATCTGATCTGATCTTCTTTGATCTTCTTTTATCTGATATTCTTTGATCTGATCTGATCTTCTCTGATCTTCTTTGATCTAATCTGATCTGATATTCTTTGATCTTATCTGATCTTCTTTGATCTTATCTGATCTTATTTGATTTGATATTCTTTGATCTGAACTTCTTTGATCTCATCTTCTTTGATCTGATCTTCTTTTATCCCATCTTCTTTGATCTGATCTTCTTTTATCTTCTTTGAACTTCTTTGATCTGATATTTTTTTATCTGATCTGATCTTATTTGTTCTTCTTTGATCTGATCTGATATTCTTTGATCTGATATGATCTTCTCTGATCTTCTTTGATCTGATCTGATCTTCTCTAATGAGTTTCCTAACCGGGTTGAAAGGCAATGGGTTATTGGTGATTTCATCCAGTTCATAAACGTATAGCTATTTTCTTTATATAATTTAAAAAAAAAAGAATTATCTACGGTAGAGAACCGTGGCTACACATTAGCCACGACACTTTGCCATCGCTAATATAAAACTTTTAATATAATAAAAAAGTTTCATTGGTGGGATTCAATCCGGGTCGCCTATGTGAAAGCCAGGTCTCCTAACCGGGCTAGACGAAAATGTGTTATTAGTGATTTTATCCAGTTTATAAATATATAGCGATTTTGCTTTATATAATTTTTAAAAAAAAATTCACATTTAGCTACGGTATTTTGACCGTGGCTAACAAAAAAAAAATTTGTAAACATTAGCTACGGCCCTAGTGTTGTCGCTATATTGTTTTCTTATATTTTTTTTTTTAAAATCACATTAGCTACGGTATTTGGACCGTGGCTAACAAAAAAAAAATTGTAAACATTAGCTACGACCCTAGTGTCGTCGCTAAGGTGTTTTCTTATAATTTTTTTTAAATCACATTAGCTACGGTATTTGGACCGTGGCTAACAAAAAATTGTATAAACATTAGCTACGGCCCTAATGCCGTTGCTAAGTTGTTTTCTTATAATTTTTTTTTAAAAAAAATCACATTAGCTACGGTATTTGGACCGTGGCTAACAAAAAAAAATTCTAAACATTAGCAACGGCCCTAGTGTCGTCGCTAAGTTGTTTTCTTATAATTTTTTTTAAAAAAAATCACATTAGCTACGGTATTTGGACCGTGGCTAACAAAAAAATTTATTAACATTAGCTACGGCCCTATTGCCGTTGCTAAGTTGTTTTCTTATAATTTTTAAAAAAAAAAATCACATTAGCTACGGTATTTGGACCGTGGCTAACAAAAAAATTTATAAACATTAGCTACAGCCCTAGTGCCATCTCTAAGTTGTTTTCTTATAATTTTTTATTAAAAAAATCACATTAGCTACGGTATTAGGACCGTGGCTAACAAAAAAATTTATAAACATTAGCTACGGCCCTATTGCGGTCGCTAAGGTGTTTTCTTATAATTTTTTATTAACAAAAATCACATTAGCTACGGTATTTAGACTGTGGCTAACAAAAAAATTTATAAACATTAGCTACGGCCCAAGTGTCGTCACTAAGTTGTGTTCTTATAATTAAAAAAAAATCACATTAGCTAATGTATTTGGACCGTGGCTAACAAAAAAAATTTGTAAACATTAGCTACGGTCCTAGTGCCGTCGCTAATTCTCGTATTATGACAGTTGTAATCCATCGCAAAATGGTTAGCGACGGTGATTTTAATTTATGTACCAAAACCGTAGCAGAAACTATAGCGACGGTTTTATGCCGTCGCAAACCGTTTAAATAGCAACGATTTTTTAAAACCGTCGCTAATGTCCATAGCTAATATTGCTTTTTTTGTAGTGACTAAAAACGGAGATAAATATGGAACTCGCGGAAACATTCCATAGTTGTCTCCACTCCCAACCAACAAACAAAGCCCACCATTCACAAGGCACCTCCTCCTGACCAAGCAACTCTTCTATTACATCAGAGGACAAGTAGTCCATCGGAGTGTCTGAATCCGATCTCTGCAACAAAGATTCCTTCATGCTCTCCCCCATTGATTCTTTGTTAATAGTTGCAAATATGTAAGAAATGTTTCAACTTTGAATGTCAAAGGACAAGTGTTGTGGTAGATTGTAGATTGTAGATTGAATAAGATTATATTAGAATCTTACCAGGAAAAGTCATTATTTTTAGTTTGTGTCCATGAATGATGCATGCTGAGGGACCCAAATACATAGTTTTCCACGGGGAAGGTGCATCTCCTTGTCACTCTCTCAAACAGTACTTTTTATTCTTTCACCATCGAGTCAATCTTTACCATCTCTTGATGTAAGAGTCTTGTTCCATCTACCTCTTTATTTTTTATTTTTTTAAGAGCTTTGCTAGGGATCGAGGAAGTCGCCCATCTGCCTCGAGATAAGCGCATCGGACTCGAATATAATTCAGATAGCTCGTTGATGACCTTGCTTCTTGAGCTTTTGCAGCTAACTTTTGTTGTGCTTGGGGGTGAAGAATGGCATCACCACTACATGATATGCAGCTAGCTTTTGCAGCCCAGGTATGGGGTTTTTACAAACGGAACTCAACTTTTCAAAAGCTCCTAAAATGTCTCGTCACTTATTGAGACATATCTAATCACTTATATTCCTCATGGGATGTTGGTCACTACTCGATGTGGGACTATATTGAGCCAACACCTCCAACAACTTTGTCGTAAACCTGATGTATTTCAATGAAACTGAGAAATTAAATGAGATTATATCAAATTAAGGAAAGTTTAAAAGAAAATAAGATGATATGATGAACCTGAACACCTAAAAAAAATGGTATTTGGTGGATTTTCTAAAGGAGGTCAAATAATAAAGTTTACACATGGACTATAGTTCATTGTGTCCTCCATGATCGATTATCTTCCCTGTCAAACCAAAAGAGAGAACTTACAAGAGATATTGGACCCATTTCGAGTGACCATTTAGTATCCACCAGTGTTTGATTTGCTTAATAGGATTTAACACCAGTGTGAAGGTGTGTTAGTCATTGTTTATAAATATATATATGTGGGAGCCAAAAATAATCTTTAGCTCAACAGGATAAGGAAGGCAAAGATTTGGGTTGTTTCCGAGAAGCCCAAATATTACCCGTGACAGTTACAAGTATAGAAAGCCCAAGTTTGGATCCAATGTGGTCAAAGTCTGGGCCCAATACAACTCAACATAACACTATTTCCTCAACAGAAGAGTAGTGTTCGACGCTGAATACCATACTCAGCTGAGCACCCAAGCTTGCAGAAGAGGTGACTCCAAACAGAAAGTTACAACCGCCAACAGAAGATTACAACTATCTACAGAAGTTACAACTACCTAAGAAAAGTTACAACCGCCTCCAAGCAGCCCACTCATCTGCCACGCGTCTCACTAATCTGTCAACAGTTTACTTGTTCTATCTCTATAAATAATCAAATACAAAGCCATCTAGAGGTAACTATTTCTTGATTCACAATTCTCTATTCAAATACAGAGAAATAAATATTTTCATAAAGACATAGCTCTAACTTTGGCATCGAAGTCTTTGCGGCAGGCACAACACCAGTGTCAAGAACTAATTTCTATCTTATGCAGATTGCTCTGCGTGATCAGCATGTGATTCGGTGAAAATTTGTATCCACAAATTGATGTTTTCAATGAGAATGACCAACCTTCACTGAAGAGACCGCCACCCAATGAAAGGAGATCCTGCAAAAAAAAATCAGAACAAAATTTTACATATACCTTAGCAGAGGATATATTATTTTGCTTCTCAGCAGAGAACACACTTTTCTCAGTTGAAATAGGGAAATACGAGAATTCGTTCTACATGTCCTTCAACATAAGATATTCATAAATACAAATATTTATGTACACCTCAGTAGAAGATGACATTCTCTGTGAGTGGGTAATTCAATGCATAAAAACATCTTATTCAAGATTACTTAAATTCGTTTAAGTTTAGTCAATTGATCAGCAGATCACACAAACAAAATGCCTTAGTAGAGGATCACACCTCAGTAGAATATGACACTTTTCATAAGTGGGTAATTCAATGCATAGAAGCATCTTACTCATGACTACTTAAATTCATTCAAGTTTAGTGAAGTGATCAACAGACCACACAAGCAAAATGCCTCAGTAGATGATGTCACTCTCAGTGAGTGGGTAATTCAATGCATAAAGCATCTTACTCAAGACAATCCGTTTAAGTTTAGTCAAGTGGTCAGCAGACCACACAAGCTAAATGCCTCAGTAGAGGATGTCACTTTTCTTGAGTGGGTGATTCAATTAATCAATCACTGAGCATAGAAGCATCTTACTCATGACTATTTAAATTTATTTAAGTTTTGTCAAGTTGCCAGTAAATTATACAATTTTCAAGATAAATAGATTTGGATCCATGATTAATTTCCTCAAGTTATGCTTAAGTTTCAACTTAAGCATATTAGAAACTCATGAAAGAGGTCAATCAAGATTTTGCGCCCTTAATGCAAAAAGTTCTAAGTTAACAGACCAACAAACATATACAAAGTTTGGGGATCATAAAAGCAAAGAAGACCACGTACTACTTCGCATGAAGTCGCCATCAACTCAAAAATAAATTCAAAATCTCACTAGTAGAGCAGAAGCTTTGGATTGATTCTTGAGTATATCAGCAGACAAATTTAGGAGAGGACCTATTTATCTACTTAGAGTTTTAAATGTAGCAGTTAGCTCAGTTTTCATCAAGCAAAAAGTTGGGGGAACAACTTCCTCCTGGATGCTTGTCAAAAACTCGTGAAATGGATGAAAGAATTGAGCCAATATGACTTGATCTATCGACCGATGACAACTTTAAAGGCTCAAGCTTTAGCAAAATTCATTGCCTCCTCAACCAAGGAAACAAAGTCAGTCAGCAAATCAATGTTGCGTCCTTCAACAATATCTATTAGCCGATGACAACTATAAAAGCTCAAGCCTTAGCAATTTCACAGTAAAACTCGCTCATTTTCTTCAATCACCACCACCACTATGCCACCACCACCTTTCCTCCTCCCCCCGTTTACCACCACCACCAAGGAGAAAAAAAGATGAGAAAAAAAGAAAAAAAATGGGAGGAGGAGGGATGAGAAGTGGCCGTGGCGTAGTTGTGGTGGTGATTGAAGAAGAAGAAGAAGAAGATGAAGAAGATGAGAGGTGGCGGTGGTGATTGATGGAGAAGAAGGGAGATAGGAGAAAAAGGGTTAGGTTTTTTTTTTTTTTTGTTATATAGTGGTGGTGTCATTCAGCATATCCAAAAAAAGACCCTTTCTAACTGTCGACGAAACCAGCGGCAAGGGGGAGGGTGTCACCACTCATCCCCTCGAGATTCGTGTTGATGTGTATCTCGAGGGGGTGAGGGGTCACACCACCCCCTCGCTGGTTTCCTCGCCATTTAGAATTTCTGTCAAAAAAAGTGGATGGTAGTGTCCTTCAATGGAATTGGTGATATCATGCAGGGGCCTGCAAGAAAAGATCCATACCCAAACAAAATCTAGAATCGCCAAAAAAAATGCATAAAATCAAACAACTCCCATTCCAGGAATTGAGATAGAGTACCTAATGAATTTGTCGAAGCGCGGTGTCAAAAGTTTAAAACTCTATAATAGCTACAATTTTTCTAAAAGTTATAAGACTTTATCTAAAAAGATGAATTGTAAAGTATAGATTTAATGCAAGACCCAATATCAAAATCAGATGCTCCAAAACCCCAAGATTTCAACATCACTTAATGGAACAAAAAAAATGATTAAAACAATTAGGAACTAATCAAGCAAAGACCCATAATTTAAAGAAACCCCTAGAATGAGTGATTGAAACTAGAGAGCTTACAGGCTTCTGGTTGCAACTCATTCTTCTTCGATTCAAATTTCAAAGTTACTTCTTTTCAACAGATATCTATGCAAAACCATGGCTGCTCAAGATGATGAAAAAATGTTCTCTATGCTTCAACTGAAGAAGACTTTGGTGTTTTGTTGTTGTTGTTATTTTAGAGGACTTCGATGGATGTGATAATTGGATAATCAATCACTTTTTAAAACTTTTCTTCTTGTTGGTATCATTAGACCACAAATACTCGTTTATAGTATTTCAAAAATGTTATAATTGGATGTGATAGCATTAAATGACACGATGTGATAGATGACGCTATTAAAAATTTTGGTCCATGATAGAATTCTTGGAACGACTCCTTTCATAGCTTTTCGA
This sequence comes from Berberis thunbergii, assembly GCA_003290165.1. Lineage (NCBI taxonomy): Eukaryota > Viridiplantae > Streptophyta > Magnoliopsida > Ranunculales > Berberidaceae > Berberis > Berberis thunbergii. Next base: position 54,028 of record QNQO01002244.1, read on the forward strand.
AAATGTTGTTATACAGTTTTTTACGTTGTTATGACTCCTTTCATAGTGTTTAAAAATGTTGTTACATAGTTTTCTACAAAATTTTCAGAATGCTATTAAATTAATTGTTCATGACAATTTAAAAATGTTATTAAAATTCTTCACTATTTTTTTAGCTATGTCGGTATTATTTGCTATGTTCTATCTTCTATTAAAAGTGTAACAGTAGTAAATAAAATTCAACCATTTAAAAAAATATATCATTTCTTGATAATTATACTAGTTCTGTACATGGTAGAAACATAAGTACAATGACAAACAATATAAGTCTCACTAATTCTTACATAATATGTAAATATAGTATGAAAATGTCATTTCTTATAAGTAAATAGAATTCTCTTTTCCGTCACTTTTTTTTCCCTCATCATCACATACTATATAAACATAAAAGTATATCAAAACTCGACAAAAGTGTCACTGCAATATATATTCACAAGGCCAAATTCAAAGCTATAACCAATGAAAAATCATAAAACAACAAAATTGATTTCTAGTGTGGTATAAACAACTACTCATTCAGTCATTTGCACAAACACTCATATACACAACCTGTCATTCATCCATTTGAACAACCTGTCGAGGTCCAAAATAGACATGAAGCTTGTTCTAAAATTCATTCAAATTGAATACTTTCTATGGGATGAAGCGTACTTGGTTGAGCCTCTTTCCAAAAAAATAAAAATAAATAAACAAACAACAATTGAGCAGCTTGTCGGAGTACGTATTATGTACAACTTGTCAGATTATGTATCATGTAAGCCTCATTGGCCCAAAGCCAACTTGATTATATAGATATGGATTGGATAAGAGGCAACGTAGACCGTGATAAATGAAGCAATAAAACAACCTTAACAATGCCAAATGCACCCAAACAAACTCCAACTGATCTCATTTGGAACTATCTAGCTCGACCTTGCACCTTACTGATAATAAGGATACAAGTACCATTGATAAACCAGTTGACGTCAGTGGCAATTCCTACTTTAATGGTGCACAACACAACTGATTGATGAAGATCCTTCAGAATCTGTGAATGGATTGAAGGACCATGCTTGTAATACGTCTTGTCAATAAAATCGTGTTTGTATACCTAATTGGCAAGCAGGGATACTACTACTGTTTGAGTTTAAAAAATATTGGCTGATAAATATAGCACCATACTCTTGAGTTTAAAAGTAAAAAACTAAAATTTAAAAGTTAGATTAATGTATAAAAGCTTACATAGCCAGCAAGTTATTAATTACGACCTAACTCACAAGCGCCATTCTTCTTGTAGAATTGTCTCACTAAATGGACTGGATGAATATTAGTTGCCCCATCCATTCCTATGCTTTGAGAAATTTTCAAACCTCTCAGTGATATGGGTTTAGTAATTTGTCTTTTGATTAGATCATCTCGAATACAAAAGAATTTTGAAGCCTAGTTCAAAATTAGTCCCGCTTTGAGCTTTGCTCTGATTTACCAAATCCATCGATGATGATGAGTGTTTAGTATTAAGCAAAGGATAGGGGGCACACTTGAATGTTTTTTCTTAAATACATTAATTAATCTTAGACTAAATGATTGAAGTAAAGCCGTCCGAATCTTTATAATTTCTAATTTTTAGACTTGTGCTGAAGGTGTGAAAAGCTTGCTTTGCATTGGAAACGCAGTTACAGTCTATATAATGTATGCTACACTAAGGTTTCTCAAAAAAAAAAAAAAAAAAAAAAAAAGAGAAAAGATGTGGGAGAGAACGAGGCGAACATTTCTTCAGTTGAAGATGACCATATATTTAAAAGAAATACTGTTTCACTTATCCTAAGAAAAAAGAAACAACCAAATTTAGATAATCTAATTTCATAGATTGTACAGAATGCAATATTTCCAGTGTTCTAAAAATCGGCCTGGGCGGCCGCCTAGGTGCTAGAAGGTGGAAAACAGCCCAGATTAATGGCTGAGCGGGCAGTCTGGGCGGTTTTGGGCCGTCTGGGCGATTTTGGGCCGTCTGGGCGGTTCTGGGCTGTCTGGGCGGGTTTGGGCGGGATCTAGTCGGCTTAGGCGGGGTCTAGGCGGTCTGGGCGATTTTTTTTATTTTTTAATAAGGCTGATTGTGTTCTTATTTTATTTTTCTTTCCTATTTTTTAGAAATAAACTATTTAATTATTTTTTTTATTCAGTATATGTCTAAATATAGCAAAGGATGATTACTTAATGGAATTCTCAAAGGATCTGCCGGTACCCAATTTTACTAATGTAGATTTTATCAAAAATAACTGAGGTTATTCATGCAATTTGAAGAAAAATAAAAGATTACACAAATTCAAATTTATATAAAGTATCCATCATGACCAACTTTAGTCATTTGAGTTTTAATAAATTTTGTTCACAATTGTTAATTTTTCATGTTTTCAAATTTTGCATATGTATATTAGCATTAAATTGGATGTAATTGATAATGTATTATGTTTAACTTTTATAAATTATTAAAGTTATAATACAAAATCTAAGACCGCCTAGGCCCCTGGGCGCTAGGCACCTGCTCGCCGCCCGCCCCGCGCCTAGCGATTTTTAGAACACTGAATATTTCTATTGAAGAAACTTGAATTTCCAACATTTCAGAGAACAAAATTGTGTCTCTCTCTAATTCCTATATGGTTAATTTTCAACCTCTAGAGACCTCTACAAAAAAGAATCTGATATTTCCAAAGAATTAAAGAAAGAATATGGTTGTATGCACAGAATAGACAGATTATTTATGTTGATCCTCACACAGGAGATTCTTCATCTGCATCTCTACTTGAACGAACACGAGCTTTGCCAACCTCATAATCCCAATCCGTTTTGACAATCAGCACGAGCAGGAATATAGACTGTAGCAAAAATCCAATTATGATTCCCCCAAACAGTCCTGCTACTCCTAGATTCGTCATGAAGCCAAGAACTGATGCAATGGTGAGACCAACAACATAGTATGTTAGTACATAAACGCAAACTACCAAGGTTGCATGTCCGCATCCGATTGCCACACCTGATATGATTGGTTGGAATCCATTGATGAGTATTGCTATAGCGAGTAATGGAGTCAAACTAGAAACTCCCTTAATAACCTCATTGTCGTTGGTGAAAGCTTTGCTTAATGTAGTACTGCTTATCATAACGAATGCTACAAAGACTAAACTGATGATGATACTGGTCCAGTTAACAACCATTGCCGACAGCCTAGCTACCCTTGGACGTGCACACTCAAGTTCAGTTTGTACTCGAATGCTGGCGGCAGCGCTCAGCCCCAACATAATCATGAAGTCCAAATTCAAGTAGTTCAAACAGATGGCAAAGGAATCAATGGAGACGGTGGGGTTAGGGAGATAACCTGCCATGAGTACGAGCCCAAGTGTGTACCATAACTCTATGCTCGTCATACCAATAGATTCAACAGTTATCTTTGCATGGGACCAGAAGTCTTTGAATGTGTTGGTGGAGAAACCTGTCCAAGTTTTCTGGCAAGTTGGGCTGAAAATTATGTAAATTGCAGTTATGATCACCATGATCCACCAAGAGAGACTCAATGTTAGGGCTGCTCCAAGTAGGCCATAGTTAAAGAAGCTCACAACCAACCATGTGAGCAATATATGCAAGAGGAAGACCCCAACAACTATGTAACTCAAGGGACCGTTGATGTTTTGTGCTTGAAGAAATCTCTGCATCGGTAAATTGAGTGCCATGGCATAGAGTTGAGGGATCAAGCCTCGTGCAAACGTCTGAGCTTGTTCGGCTATGCTTGGCATTAGACCCATTGCTTGCAAGATTGTCCCCGAGTACCAATGGAGGACAGAGAAAACGGCTGCAGCTCCTAATTGCATTATCATGCCTTTTTGGCAAATGATACCCAGGGAGGCATACTTCTTTTCTGCCAAGGCTTTTCCACATTGAATTTGTACTGCAATAGCCATGCCCAACTGTTCAGAGAAAAATAAAACAAAATGTTAGTCAATATAAATACGCGTGATCAAATATTCACAAACAATGCATAGTTATCAGATAATTGCACCGGCAGTGATTGAAAAATTCACCATGGTCATCGTAGCAAGGCCTTGAGATTCGATACTAGCAATGGATGCACCAGCTAGTTCCACAGCACCCAGATGCCCAGCAAACATTTGTGTCACCAAAACAAACATGAAACTGAAAACGGAGACAAATATGGAACTGGCGGAAACATTCCATAGTTGTCTCCACTCCCAACCAACAAACAAAGCCCACCATTCACAAGGCACCTCCTCCTGACCAAGCAACTCTTCTATTACATCAGAGGACAAGTAGTCCATCTGAGTGTCTAAATCCGATCTCTGCAACAAAGATTCCTTCATGCTCTCCCCCATTGATTCTTTGTTAATAGTTGCAAATATGTAACAAATGTTTCAACTTTGAATGTCAAAGGACAAGTGTTGTGGTAGATTGTAGATTGTAGATTGTGTTAATGTATATATAGGGAGAGAGTTGCAACAACTTTGGTGGCGCGTAACTTCGAAGAAAAAGAGTGTTTCAAGGATGGTAGGCTGATGTCTCCAAAGACTCAAATTTTGTCTTGATGTAAGACTTGTTCTAAATACGTACCTCTTATTTTATTTTCATGTAGACTAGTTGATTTTCAAAAAATCTTTGAAAGTGGGACTTTTGTACTTGTAAACAAATCTAATAAAAAGATTAATAGTTCAATGAGCAAAATGTTTGATATGATTAGACAATCATTCATGGGCTTGTCTAATTGGCAAGGAAACAGGCGAGGAATCGAGGGTTTCCATCCCCCTCCCTCGCCCGTTTCCTCGCCAATTAGAATTATACATCATTCATTCATCCATATAATCTAATTAACTAAAATATATAAGTATACTTTATCTAAATCAATATATATATAGTTCAACAATTCAAGCTGTAATGTTTAAAATGACTGCTACCTCTTAATTAAAGAGGAGGAGTTGGTTGAATTGGTACACATATATAATGACTCATGCGTGATGTGTGTAGTGTGCAAAACTTTGGTTTAGGATACGTGTATATATGCTCATATATTTGAGGTGTATTCCAGTGACATCTTCACATTAAAGGAGAATATATATATATAATTTAGATAGCTGGTTGATGACCTTGCTTCTTGAGCTTTTGCAGCTAACTTCGTTGCAATTTTCTGCCCAACAACCAAGCCCAATGAAAATGACTCAACAAGAAAATCTTGCAGGTTAGATTGCCAATTTCACTAAAATATTGGAGAATCAAACTCGGTAGTAGAGCAATTAGTGAGTATACAACCAGGGCAAAAGACACATTGTCATTTGTCAGTAGACCATGTGCACGGGAGCAGAAGTAGTCATCCATTGAAGGGAAATAATACATTTGGAGGCATTCATTCAAGATTAAGACCACGAGCAAATGTGCACTCTAGGCTCGAGCTTCAAGCAAGAGTTTGCTCAAGGCTGGGTTCCCTGGCAACCGTACACCCAAGGCTGGGATTAGAGATGATGCCAAATATGAGTGGTCGACGCAGAAGACATAATCCCGATGGATGTGAACAATGCAGATGATCAAATCTGGATCATTATATCAACTTGTCCCGAAACTGCCATGTCACTAGCGACATAGACTGCCTTACCAGGCAGCCGATCAGCAGGATGCACTTAGGCCCTTGAAAGATAATGATATAGCACGAATTATCAATGAGCAGTTGAGGAACTCGTGAGTCATGGAAAATCCAGATGATGTTCTACACAGAGAGGTGGCCTTGGTAAACACTTCATCCTTTACAAATTACATTGAAGGGGATCCTCCACCGATAAAGTTTACCATACCAACCTTTAATCATTTCAAAGGAGATTCTGATCCTGAAAGACACTTGAATCATTTCCGAAGTTTCATGACTCTACCCAAAAATGATGACTCACTAATGTGCAAAATATTTGCTATGATTTTACAAAGAGTGGCCCAAGATTGGTTCCACACTTTGACACCTTGGTCGATCAACAACTTTGGAGAGTTTTCCCTTATTTTCACAAAAGAGTATTCATCCTATCGAACCATAAGAAAACATGTTGACCACCTCTTCAATATAAAGAAAAAGTCAAATGAATCTCTCTGAGACTTCATCAAGAAATTCAAGGCAGAAATGACGAATATAAATGGGTGTGATGACCAAATTGCATCCTTAGCTTTCAAAAAGGGTATGCCTGCAAATCACATATTGTATGGAAAATTGACCATGAAACCGGGCAAAACTCTTACCGAAATCTTCGCCATGACAGAACGCTATGCATTGTGGTATGAAGAAAAAAATAGTGCTAAGGCACCATATGTACCTGAAAAATATAGTCAACCTGCACAAACAAACACAAATCAAAAGAAGCATAAAAAGAACAAGGGTGACAAGCGTAGAACACGCTCCCCAACAAAAGACTCCTCTGCTAGTAGAACATACACAGAGTTCACCGTTCCGATCAATCAAACTCTCTAGCGCAGAAGAATTTGATGATTGTGGCAACTGACCATTTCACAAAGTGGATTGAAGCTAAGGCGTCCTAGCATTTTCATTTTTAACTTTTTAGAAGAAAAAAAATGCAATGTACATGTAAGAAAAACTTGATTGTATTTTATATGTTATTGTATTTTATCTCTTCAACAAGAGACTCCTCATCTGGTAAAACATACACAATGTTCTATGTTCCAGTCATTCAAATTCTCCACGAGAAGAACCAACCTTCACCGAAGAGACCGCCACCAATGAAAGGAGATCCTGCAAAGAAAAGATTTGAACAAATATTTACATATACCTTAGCAGAGGATACATTATTTTGCTTCTCAGCAGAGAACACACATTTTTCAGTTTAAATAGGGAAATACGAGAATTCGTTCTCATGTCCTTCAATAAAAGACATTCAAAAATACAAATATTTATGTACTAACACTCTCCTTGAGTGGGTAATTCAATGCATAAAAACATCTTACTCAAGATTAATTAAATTCGTTTAAGATTAGTCAATTGGTCAGCAGATCGACCACACAAGCAAAATGCCTTAGTGGAAGATCACACCTCAGTAGAAGATGACATTTTTCATAAGTGGGTAATTCAATGCATAGAAACATCTTACTCAAGACTACTTAAATATGTTTAAGTTTAGTCAAGTGGTCAACAGACCACACAAGCAAAATGACTCAGTAGATGATCACACCTCATTAGATGATGACATTCTTAGTGAGTGGGTAATTCAATGCATAAAAGCATCTTACTCAAGACAATCCGTTTAAGTTTAGTCAAGTGATCAGCAGACCACATAAGCTAAATGCCTCAGTAGAGGATGTCACTTTTCGTGAGTGGGTGATTCAATTAATCAATCACTAAGTATAGAAGCATCTTACTCATGACTATTTAAATCTCTTTAAGTTTTGTCAAGTGGTCAGCAAATCGCACAATATTTTCATGGAATTTCCAAGATAAATAGATTTGAATCCATGATTAATTTCCCCAAGTTATACTTAAATTCCGACTTAAGCATATTGGAAACTCATTAAAAAGATCAATCAAGTTTTTGCGCCCTTAATGCAAATATTCTTAAGTCACCAGACCAACAAACATACACAAAGTTTGGGGATCATACAAGCAAAGAAGACCACTACTTGCCATGAAGTCGCCATCAACTCCAAAAGAAATTCAAAGTCTCACTAGTACAGCAGAAGCTTTGGATCGATTCTTGAGTATATCAGCAGATAAATCCAGGAGAGGACCTATACATCTACTTGACAGTTTCAAATGTAGCAGTTAGCTCAGTTCTCTTCAAACGAAAAGTTGAAGGCACAACTTCTTCCCAGATGCTTCATGAAATTGGTGATAGAGTAGAGCCAATACAATTTGATCTAACAACCGATGATAACTTTAAAGGCTCAAGCTTTAGCAGAATTAATTGTCTCCTCAACCAGAGAAACAAAGTCAGTCAGCAGATCAGTGTTGCGTCTTTCAACAATATCTATCGGTCGATGACAATTATAAAGCCTCAAGCCTTAGCAAATTTCATAGTAAAATTCACTCCATCCTCAACCAAGGAATCAAAGTCAGCAAACAGATCAATATTGCGTCGTTCAATAAATGAAGACTCTTCAACTCATGATGAAATGAGGGCAGGTCAACCCAAAGAAATGTGGCATTTATAAGTCGATGGGTCATCAAATCACAAGGATGTCGAAGCATGACTTATTTTATTCACCTAAGGATGATCCTCTACCTGGACAAAGTCCAAGAGCCTGTGAAACTACTATGTGTGACTCATCTGGTAGATCACCTCATCTGCAACAGAAGCCTCTACTTGCATATCATTTTGTCTTTAGCGGATTGCATTTCAACAACAGTAGAAGCCTCTACATGCAGATCATTTACTCGTATCAATAGAAATAGATAAGTCAGCAAGATCAGGGGCATTCAACTTCTATTTTTGTGGGAGCCAAAAGTAATCCTTAGCTCAACAGGATAATGAAGGCCAAAGATTTGGGTTGTTCCTGAGAAGCCCGAATATTACTCACGAAAGTTACAAGTGGAAAAAATTCAAGTTTGGGCCCAATGCAGCCCAAGTCTAGGCCCAATACAACTCAACAAAACACTATTTTCTCAGCAAAGAAGTAGTATTCGGTGCTGATCACCATGCTCAGTGATGGAGATTTTATTAACCTAAATTATTAAGTTAATAAACCATACTTTTAATACGGCAAGTGCACAACCGTCTAACTGGTAGACAGTGGCAAATACGGGTCGATCCCAGGAGGATTGATGAGACAATCGAATTCTTAGAATTATTTAAACTAATTTAGAGTTGGGGGTTGCAGCATATGAAAATTACTAAATTAAGATAACTAAATTGACAACTAAAATTAAACTGGTGAGATGATAAGAGAATAGACCGAGACATCGAATCCACCACAGGTTCTTCGAGATTTATGTAATCCAAATTATTGTTTTCAAGAATTAACATACTAACCTAAAGATTAATCTAAGTTCGCAATTGATTTTAGCAAAGGCATAAACCCCTAGCATTGCATGTCTTTCTACGACACAGACAATCACATGTTTATTTTAACTAATTCAAACCCCAAGCATTGCATGTTTTTTTATGGCACACACAATCACAAATTCAAATTAATTGATTAAAGCAGACTTCGAATATCAACAAAGGGAACTTCTAACTACCGATTAGTCTAGATAATTATTTCGGATATAATCGGTGAAAGCAAATTATTGAAATTCAGAAATCAACTGTGTTTAACGCTCAAGCATATAAAAAACAATAAATTTAGATACGACAAACTCTAGGAAACCTTGTGGTTTCATATTTGCCTCGGCGCAAGGCCTAGAATATCATGGTGATGGTGGTCACAACATTAGTGGAACTGGAATTCAAATCAGCACGAACACGCATATCGATAAACTGTTACAAAAGCACTGTGGTGGCTCAAAATAAAGTTTGGGGTGCAAATAGCCAAACTGATTCAAAAATCATTTTTCTCTCGCCGTTTCTCCTGTGCCTTCATCTCCAACGAATCGCGCTGCTCCGTTGCTTTTTTTCGATGAGATTCCTATTCACTGAACCTACAAGGGAAAAGAATACCAAGTGAGGAAGATATGAAAGAGATGGAAAAAATGAAAGGAGGAAGAGAACCGGGGGGGGGGGTGAAACAGGGAGGCGCTCCATGTTTCTGCTCGGTTGTTGACTCTTTTTCTCCAATGAACCTGCAAGCAAGAGAGAAAATCAGTGAGAAGAGAGAAATGGGCCAGAGAAAGAGGGAACAAAGAGATGGTGGAGTGGTGGTTGGACGGTGGTGGCGTGCGAGGGAAGAGGACCAGGAACTGCTCTGTTTTGGTGGTGGTGTGCATGGGTCGTATTGGCTATGAGAGAGGGGAGGGAAACATGAATGAAGAAAGAGATGGGTGAGGGAGGTAGGCGAGGTGGCGGCTGATGGTGGTATTGTTAATCGGTCGCGAGACAGAGTAACAGGAGATGGAGGACCTGTGCGGCCTCCTCTATTGCTACTCTATTTGGTTGTGTGGATGAAGCAGGGGCGTGATGTAACAGGGAGGATATAGACGTGGAGAACAGGGAGGTGCTCCCTGTTTTGTGCATGAGGACATGATGAATGATGGTGGTGTTCGGTGGTTGGTTGCTAGAGAGAGAAACAAGTGGTCGTGATGGTGGTCTGCGGTTGTGTGAAACAGGGTGAAGAGGAGGTGGTGACTGATGGTGGAGGAAGATAATGTGGGGGTGATGGCGGGATGATCTCACTGTCGTTTCTCCTATCGAACGAGGATCGCCGACAGGGTGGATGTGGCGTGGTGGATAATGAGAGGAGGTAGGATGAAAAGTGGCAGTGGTGATTGATGGAAAAAAAGAATAAGAAGAGGGGGTGGAAAATAGGTGGCGGTGGCGTAGTGGTGGTGGTGTTTGAAGGAAAAGAAGAGAATAGGTGATATGGTGGTGAAGGGGAGGGGGAGGAGGAGGATGAGAGGTGACGATGGTGATTGATGGATAAGGAAGGGATATAGGAGAAGATATGTTTTTTTGTTTATATAGTGGTGATGTCATTCAACAGATTCCAAAAAAAGTGGATGGTGGTGTTCTTCAGTGAAATCGGTGATATCATTTAGCAGGGGCCTATAAGAAAAGATCCATACCCAAACAAAATCTAGAATTGCCAAAAATAACATGCATAAAATCAAACAACTCCCAGTCCAGGAATTGAGATAAAGTACCTAATTAATTTGTAAAAGCGCAATGTCAAAAGTTTAAAACGCTATAATTTTTCTAAAAGTTATAAGACTTTATCTTAAAAAAATGAATTGTAAAGTATAGCTTTAATGCCAAACCCAATATCAAAATCAGATCCTCCAAAACCCCAAGATTTCAACATCACTGAATGGAACAAAAAAATTTGATTAAAACAATTAGGAACTAATCAAGCAAAGACTCATAATATAAAGAAAACCCTAGAATGAGTGAGTGAAATTAGCGAGCTTACAAGCTTCTGGTAGTAATGGAAGAGAGAAAGACCATGGGTGGAGATACACACAAGACGGTGGGGGGAGGTCCGTCAAACTTAGATTTTCTATAATGAATAGTAGTCAAATTTAAGTAATTGCCTCCTCAAATTTTGCTATTTATTTCTTGCCCCCCTTGTAAACATCCTGGCTCCGCCCCATAAAAGAGCCAAAAAACCTCGTTCATATTTTGGAGACCTGATGGACTGAAGGGCCATTGTATGGTTTTGGTTGGTGAACGAAACGAGGAAGTTTTGGAGCTTCCGAATCTTTATAATTTCTAATTTTTAGACTTGTGCTGAAGGTGTGAAAAGCTTGCTTTGCATTGGTAACGCAGTTACAGTCTATATAATGTATATTGTATGCTACACTAAGGTTTCTCCCAAAAAAACAAGAGAGAGAGAGAGAAAGAAAGGGAAAACTATAAAAAGAGAAAAGACGTGGGAGAGAAAGTGGCGAACATTTCTTCGGTTGAAGATGACCATATATTTAAAAGAAATATTGTTTCACCTGCCCTAAAAAAAAAGAAACAACCAAATTTAGATAATCTAATTTCATAGATTGTATAGAATGCAATATTTCTATTGAAGAAACTTGAATTTCCAACATTTCAGAGAACAAAATTGTCTCTCTCTAGTTCCTCTAGTTCCTATATGGTTTTCAACCTCTAGAAACCTCTACAAAAAAGGATCTAATATTTCCAAAGAATTAGAGAGAGTACGGTTGTATGCATAGAATGGACAGATTATTGTTGGAAATATAGTTTTCTAAAATAAAAGAAAATGGGTGTGTAACAGTTTTCGATCTCTGGATCTCTCTTTAATTTTAGTCTCACATCTACTATACAACTCTTTGTGGTAGAGTTTATAAGGAGATATTTTGGACTTGGGTTTGGACCCCTTGGGGGTAGCACACTTTTGTGAAGAGGGGAAAGATAGACTCTCGCGCTTGCCACCGCCGCCGTCCGGGTCAGGTCGTTTCGAGAGCAACCCATTTTTTGCTGAAAATTTATTTAATCGAAAAAATAAATTTGAAGGAAAATTGAGTCAAATGAATCCAGACGGTATCTCGGCTAACTCTGTCCTCCATACGTTGCGCCAACAGCAGCCTTATTTTCTCCCACGTTTTTCATGCAAACGTTGAGTCATTGTATCTGAACGGTTTTTTCATTTCAACACGTTTTTCATGTTTCTTTTAATTGAATTTTCTAACTAATGAATCTAGCCTGTATTTCGTATTTCAACTGTACGATTTTCTCCCTATAAATACTATACTAACTTACAGTTTCAACATACAAGAATAAAAAGAAATACAAAACATTTTTGACAAGAGTTTCTCACTACTACAGATATAGGCTTGCATAGCGCTTAAAAATAGGCTTAGATAGCGTTTTTTAGCGCTATCTAAGCTACCGCTATGGTAGCTTAGATAGCGCTATGCAAGGCGCGTACTTGAATAGCACTTCGCTTAGATAGCGCTTTAAAAAACGCTATCTAAGCGTTAATTTTTTTTTTAATTAACTTCAATAGCGCCTTCTAAAGCGCTATGTAAGCGCTAATTTTTTTTAATTAGCTTGGATAGCGCTTAAAAAAGCGCTATTTAATTTAAATGAATTTTTTAAATTAGATTTGTTTATCTGCTAAGATAGCGCGTAAATAAGTGCTATGGAAGTAATTAGATTGTTCTTAGATAGCGCTAAAAGAAGCGCTATTGTAGTATATATGTTAAACTTAGATAGCGCTTATTTGAGCACTATCTAAGTTATTTGATTTGTTTTTTCTATTTTTTCGATACCGATTTTCTGGGCTAAATATAATATTTAATATAATAATGACAACGTTCAATCAATCAATAAAGACACAACATGATAACTAACTGTTTCTCATTCATTCAAAATATAATTTAAGCATTCATACAAAATTCAATAAAGATACAAAATTGTTCTCAATCACGGTATCCCAAGCTTTGCCACTCAAACTGTAACGGATCAAGAACTTGAGGACATCAAGAGGGAAGTAGAAGATGATGCTGTATAACCAAATCACTCCTGCCCATCCCCACCCTATGCCTTGGATCCTTGCAAAGTCCCAGTTTGCATAAACAGCTATCAATGTAGCCACCTTAACACAATGGATGGATAAATTGTCAGTTTTAATGGAGAATACAGATATATTCAATGGCATGAAACATCATTTATACTCACCAATTGAGCGGTAAGGAAGGCACTAACAAGCAACACGCCTGGTCGTTCAACAAAGGACCAACTCTGAGATCGGGTCACAAAGATGAGAGCCTGGCTCACTATGCTCACTTGGAGATAGAGAGCTGCAGTGAGTTCTTCGTTGTTGTGCCTGATTGATCTCACGCCAAATGTTTTCTGCACATTATATCATTTGGTAGACAATGAGTAGGATCAGTATGATTAATATATACTAATTGATATATAAGATGTTGCACGTGTTCTTTGGACAGAAGACTACTTACTGAGAAGAAATCTGTCTCACAGGAAGCCCAAAAGAAAATCACAGTCATGATAGCAAGATATGTGCCAAGTAGCTTGCATTAATAAACATAAGGTCATAAATATAACAAAGCATTTAGGATGTGGAGCTCATCAGGATCTTCTACGTTTTTCAACATCGCATTACTCATAAAGATTATTTCTTTATTTTTTCATGATATATCAGAAAAAATTAAGGATGGCTGATAAAGATTACTCATAAAGATTACTCATTACTCATTACTCATAAAGATTACTCATAAAGATTACTCTTTATTTCTTTATTCTTTATTTCATTACTCATAAAGATTACTCATTTATCATCTATCAGAAAATTAAGGTCAAGGTTCAAGGACCTTGTTTGGACCTCGGTCCATTTGAAATGAAAGTGGCTGATAGTCCTAGTCCCGTTCAGAAAATTCTTATCAAGACTGTGTCTAAAAATCTGGACTGAAGTAGGCTAGGATCCTAAGGATGGTCAATGAGTGATAGTATTAGATTTTAGTGAGTGTCTGAGTTATAAAAGGTGTCATCAAGACAAAAGATCTGACAACTACTTAGCATCACATGCATATAGTGCCATGGCCTCAAACCTTAGCATCATGCACCCAAAGCAAAAAAGGTTGAACTCAGTACCTTAAAGCTATTCATACGACTATGTCTTCCTGCATCCTTCACTTTTGCGTTAGCCCATTTCAGGATATCAGCATCTGAAATCTCCCTCTTGGAATGAGATCTCAAATTCTTAAGGAGCTGGAGGATGCTGCAACGCATTAACTGCCATAGATAAGCTGGAAAGGAAAACCAGGTCTTTAATCAATACCAAATATTGATGCCCTTCAAAGACGAATAAAATGCTTCAAGCTTCAATGTAAATTTTTGACTTGTGATACCCTCACCACAAAGTCTAACCAACAAAGCTAGGATTGTTAAATCTAAGAATGTTTAACTATGAAATGACTTTAAATGTACTTTTCTGGGGAAGGAAGAGCGTGAGAATCAATAGAATCGTACTATAAATAAAATTAATGCCAAGTTAACTTCCCAAGAAAATCATGAAATTAAAAGTCAATATGTAAATCTCATAATGATTATGAGAACAAAGAGGAGAGTTTTGCAAAAACAGGAGTTCCTCTTTTGAAAACATTTTCGTTTTGCAGACAGTTTTCATTTAGCATCTCAATAAAAAAGGAGTTTTTGTTTGTTGCTAATTTATATCAAATGTATTGGTGATTTCGAGCAAAACAAGAGTTTAAGGGTGATCGTATTCCGTTCATCAACTGTGCAATTATTGAACGAGACAGAGAAGATTCTGGGCTATTTTATCCTAGGGACGGTGGGGCTAATACACTGCTTGCATCATTTTGGGCAGAGCCGCGAAACGTCTTAAAGAAAGCGACCTAGTCCGCAACTCAACCCAAGAATAATTGGTACCTTCGTTCCTATCTTTTAATTTCAATCTTTACAGCAATTACAACAATTTTGGTTGATCTTCAAACAGGAGAATCTTCATCTGCATCTATACTTGAACGAACACGAGCTTTGCCAACCTCATAACCCCAATCCGTTCTGACAATCAGCACAAGCAGGAATATAAACTGTAGCAAAAATCCAATTATGATTCCCCAAAACAGTCCTGCTACTCCTAGATTCGTCATGAAGCCAAGAACTGATGCAATGGTGAGACCAACAACGTAGTATGTTAGTACATAAACACAAACTACCAAGGTTGCATGTCCGCATCCGATTGCCACACCTGATAGGATCGGTTGGAATCCATTGATGAATATTGCTATAGCGAGTAAAGGAGTCAAACTAGAAACTCCCTTGATAACCTCATTGTCGTCGGTGAAAGCTTTGCTTAATGTAGTACTGCTTATCATAACGAATGCTACAAAGACTAAACTGATGATGATACTGGTCCAGTTAACAACCATTGCCGACAACCTAGCTACCCTTGGACGTGCACACTCAAATTCAGTTTGTACTCGAATGCTGGCGGCAGCGCTCAGCCCCAACATAATCATGAAGTCCAAATTCAAGTAGTTCAAACAGATGGCAAAGGCATCAATGGAGACGGTGGGGTTAGGGAGATAACCTGCCATGAGTACGAGCCCAAGTGTGTCCCATAACTCTATGCTCGTCATACGAATAGATTCAACTGTTATCTTTGCATGGGACCAGAAGTCTTTGAATGTGTTGGTGGAGAAACCTGTCCAAGTTTTATGGCAAGTTGGGCTGAAAATTATGTAAATTGCAGTTATGATCACCATGATCCACCAAGAGAGACTCAATGTTAGGGCTGCTCCAAGTAGGCCATAGTTAAAGAGGCTCACAACCAACCATGTGAGAAATATATGTAAGAGGAAGACCCCAACAACTATGTAACCCAAGGGACCGTTGATGTTTTGTGCTTGAAGAAACCTCTGCATTGGTAAATTGAGTGCCATGGCATAGAGTTGAGGGATCAAGCCTCGTGCAAACGTCTGAGCTTGTTCGGCTATGCTTGGCATTAGACCCATTGCTTGCAAGATTGTCCCTGAATACCAATGGAGGACAGAGAAGACGGCTACAGCTCCCAATTGCATTATCATCCCTTTTTGGCAAATGATACCCAGGGAGGCATACTTCTTTTCTGCCAAGGCTTTTCCACATTGAATTTGTACTGCAATAGCCATGCCCAACTGTTCAGAGAAAAATAAAACATAATGTTAGTCAATATAATATGCGCGTTCAAATATTCACGAACAATGCACAGTTATCAGATAATTGCACCGGCAGTGATTGAAAAGCTCACCATGGTCATCGTAGCAAGGCCTTGAGATTCGATACTAGCAATGGATGAACCAGCTAGTTCCACAGCACCCAGATGCCCAGCAAACATTTGTGACACCAAAACAAACATGAAACTGAAAACGGAGATAAATATGGAACTTGCGGAAACATTCCATAGTTGTCTCCACTCCCAACCAACAAACAAAGCCCACCATTCCCAAGGCACCTCCTCGTGACCAAGCAACTCTTCTATTACATCAGAGGACAAGTAGTCCATCTGAGTGTCTAAATCCGATCTCTGCAACAAAGATTCCTTCATGCTCTCCCCCATTGATTCTTTGTTAATAGTTGCAAATATCTAAGAAATGTTTCAACTTTGAATCTCAAAGGACAAGTGCTTTAAAGACAGTTAATATTGTTTTGGTAGATTGTGTTAATGATATGTTAATGTATATATAGGGAGAGAGTTGCAACAACTATATATGATAAGTTTTGGTTGCGTAACTTCGAAGAAAAAAAGTGTTTCAAGCACTGCGTGTGTCAATGATGGTTGGCTGATGTCTCGTTTTTACATCTTCAACAAGTTAGAAAAATTCATGGTATCAAACATGTTCAATCAGGAAACATCCCCTCTAAAGACTCAAATTTTGTTGTTTAGTTAAATAGTTAAGTATTAATGAGGAATCAATTATGTCAATCCATATAAAAGTCATGTTGTTCATTGACTCCACTTGGCAATGATAAGGCAGACTCCTCGTGGATAAATTTGAAGGAATGGAGTCCGGAACAGTTGTTCACTTCACTATACTCTCATGTTCTATTTAACTCATGGCAATGGTAGTGAAATCATAAATATTTTTATTTTCGCTGTTGCTAGTTATCATCATTTTTTTTCCCTTAACCCCCTCCTACTTCAAATGCCACTGGGAGGTTTGAACTTTGAATCTGTAATTTCATCCGCCACAGATCTGCCGTTGAGTTGGTTCCCATTTGCGGTTATCGACGAGACCTTTGAATAAGATGCATAATAAACTCAATCTCTAAGATCCATTCTGTTTTAACACATCAATAGATTAGAATCTGACCAGGAAAAGTCATTATTTTTAGTTCAGAAATTCTAACTGGCGAGGATGATGCATGCTGAGGGACCCAAATACATAGTTTTCCACGGGGAAGGTGCATCTCCTGTCACTCTCTCAAACAGTACCTTTTACTTTTCACCATCGAGTCAATCTTTACTATCCCTTGATGCAAGAGTCTTGTTCCATCTACCTCTTTATTTTTATTTTTATTTTTTTTAAAACCTTTGAAAAAGTGAAACTTTTGTTCTTGTAAACAAATCTTATAAAAAGATTAATAGTTCAAGAGGGATGGACGGTCCCCCCTCGCTGATTTCCTCGCCCACTCCCTCGGCATTTAGAATTTTCGATAGTTCAATGAACAAAATGTTTGATATGATTAGTCAATCATTCATTCATCCATCTAATCTAATTAACTAAAATATGTAGGTATACTTTATCTAAATGACAAGTACCTCTTAACGAGGACGAGGAGTTGGTTGAATTGGTACACATATAATTGAGATAGCTGGTTGATGACCTTGCTTCTTGAGCTTTTGCAGCTAACTTTTGTTGTGCTCGGGGGTGAAGAACGACATCACTACTATACGATATGTCTTGAGACACAATATTGTCCTCAATTTAAACACCCACCATAGTCCAGGTATGGGGTTTTTACGAACGGAGCTCAACTTTTCAAATGTTCCTAAAATGTCTCGTCACTTATTGAGACATATCTAATTACTTATATTCCTCACGAGATGTTGGTCACTATTCCATGTGGGACTATATTGAGCCAACATCTCCAACAACTTTGTCGTAAACCTGATGTATTTCAATGAAATTGAGAAATTAAGTGAGTTTATATCAGATTAAGGATAGTTTAAAAGAAAACAAGATGATATGATGAACCTCAACACCTAAAAAAATGGTATTTGGTGGATTTTCTAAAGGAGGTCAAATAATAAAGTTTACACATGGACTATAGTTCATTGTGTCCTCCATGATCGATTATCTTCCCTGTCAAACCAAAAGGGAGAACTTACAAGAGAAATTGGACCCATTCCAAGTGACCATAGTTTGATTTGCTTAATAGGATCTAACACCAGTGGAAAGAAAGAAATAAAATGGTATTTGAAGGACTCAACAGATCAGAGCACTCTATCTTTATCGAGATTAGAGAATTGCTGTGGAGGATGGGTACGACATGTAATTTGTTTAGGGATTTGGGTTTTGACACTTTCATACACTACACCAAATTGACACTTTTGTAACATCTCTCAAAACAGTATCACTTTTTAGATGTTACAATTCACCAAACAATTTCAAATCAAAACTAAATTTAGTCAAAAAAATGAAAAACAGTAACACAAAAAAAATGATACAATAATTTGGATCACCATGAATATTATCACTTTTATAATGATATTCTTCATGGTGATACTATTATTGTATCATTTTGTTTGTGAAAATGTGTAAAGTTGTTAGGTGAATTGTTACACTTCAAAAGTGATACTGTTTTGGAGGGTGTTACAAAAATGCCAATATGGTGTAGTGATAGTGTCTTGGCATTCCTTGATATAGGAATGTTTCTCGTTGTATTTTGTTTCCCTTTCTTTCATTAATAAACATCTTCGTGTTTGACCAAAAAAAATATATGTGTGTGTGTGTGTGTGTGTGGCCGGGAGCCAAAAATAATCATTAGCTCAACAAGATAAGGAAGGCAAAGATTTGGGTTGTTTCCGAGAAGCCTGAATATTACCCGTGACAGTTATAAGTATAGAAAGCCCAAGTTTGAATACAATGCGGTCCAAGTGTGGGCCCAATACAACTTAACATAACACTATTTGCTCAGCGGAATAGTAGTGTTACGCTGACCACCATACTCAGCTGAGCACCCAACCTTGCAAGAGAGGTGACTCCAAACAGGAAGTTACAACCACCAACAGAAGATTACAACTATCTACGGAAGTTACAACTACCTAAGAGAAGTTACAACCGCCTCCAAGCAGCTCACTCATCTACCACACGTCTCACTAATCTGTCAACAGTTTACTCGTTCTACCTCTATAAATAGTCAAATACAAAGCCATCTAGAGGTAACTCTTTCTTGATTCACAATTCTCTATTCAAATACAGAGAAATAAATATTTTCATAAAGACATAGCTCTAACTTTGGCATCGGAGTCTCTGTGGCAGACACCACACCAGTGTCAAGAATTAATTTCTATCTTATGCAGATTGCTCTGCGTGATCAGCACGTGATTCGGTAAAAATTTGTATCCACAAATTGATGTTTTCAATGAGAATGACCAACCTTCACCGAAGAGACCGCCACCAATGAAAGGAGATCATGCAAAAAAAATCAAAACAAAAATTTACATATACCTTAGCAGAGGATATATTATTTCGCTTCTCAACAGAGAACACACTTTTTTCAGTTGAAATAGGGAAATACGAGAATTCGTTCTACATGCCCTTCAGTAGAAGATATTCAGAAATACAAATATTTATGTATACCTCAGTAGAGGATAACATTCTCCGTGAGTGGGTAATTCAATGCATAAAAACATCTTACTCAAGATTACTTAAATTCATTTAAGTTTGGTCAATTGATCAGCAGATCACACAAGCAAAATGCCTTAGTAGAGGATCACACCTCAGTAGAAGATGACATTTTTCATAAGTGGGTAATTTAATGCATAGAAGCATCTTACTCATGACTACTTAAATTCATTCAAATTTAGTCAAGTGATCAATAGACCACACAAACAAAATGCCTCAGTAGAGGATGACACTCTCGGTGAGTGGGTAATTCAATGCATAAAGCATCTTACTCAAGACAATCCGTTTAAGTTTAGTCAAGTGGTCAGCAGACCACACAAGCTAAATGCCTCAGTATAGGATGTCACTTTTCTTGAGTGGCCGATTTAATTAATCACTGAGCATAGAAGCATCTTACTCATGACTATTTAAATCTCTTTAAGTTTTGTCAAGTGATCAGTAGATCACACAATATTTTCATGCAATTTCCAAGATAAATAGATTTGGATCCATGATTAATTTCCTCAAGTTATGCTTAAATTCCGACTTAAGCATATTGGAATCTCATTAAAAAGATCAATAAAGTTTTTGCGCCCTTAATGCAAATATTCTTAAGTCAGCAGACCAACAAACATACACAAAGTTTGGGGATCATAAAAGCAAAGAAGACCACTACTTGACATGAATTCGCCATCAACTCCAAAAGAAATTCAAAATCTCACTAGTAGAGCTGAAGCTTTGGATCGATTCTTGAGTATATCAGCAGACAAATTTAGGAGATGACCTATTCATCTACTTAGAGTTTCAAATGTAGCAGTTAGCTCAGTTTTCATCAAGCAAAAAGTTGGGGGCACAACTTCCTCCTAGATGCTTGTCAAAAACTCATGAAATGGGTGATAGAGTTGAGCCAATACGATTTGATCTACCGACCGAGGACAACTTTAAAAGCTCAAGCTTTAGCAGAATTCATTGCCTCCTCAACCAGGGAAACAAAGTCAGTCAGCAGATCAATGTTGCGTCCTTCAACAATATCTACCAGCTGATGACAACTATAAAAGCTCAAGCCTTAGCAATTTCATAGTAAAACTCCCTCCTTTTCTTCAATCACCACCACCTTTCCTTCTCCTCCCGTTTACCACCACTAAGGAGAAAAAAAAGAGGAGGAAAAAAAGAAGAAAAAAAAGATGGGAGGAGGAGGGATGAGAAGTGGCGGTGGTGATTGATGGAGAAGGAGAATAAGAAAAGGGGAGGAAGATAGGTGTAGGTGGCGTAGTGGTAGTGGTGATTGAAGAAGAAGAAAATGAGAGGTGGCGGTGGTGGTGGTGAAGGGGAGGAGGAGGAGGATAGGTGGCTGTGGTGATTGATGGAGAAGAAAGGGAGATAGGAGAAAAAAGGTTAGGATTTTTTTTGTTTATATAGTGGTGGTGCCATTCAACATATTCAAAAAAATAACCTTTCTAACTATAGAGGAAAGGGGCGAGGAAACCAGCAAGGGGGAGGGTGTCACCACTCATCCCCTTCGAAATTCGCGCTGCAGCACATCTCGAGGGGGTGAGCAGTCACACCACCCCCCTCGCTGGTTTCCTCGCCATTTAGAATTTCTGCCAAAAAATAGTGGATGGTAGTGTCCTTCAGTGGAATCGGTGATATCATGCAGGGGCCTACAAGAAAAGATCCATACCCAAACAAAATCTAGAATTTCCAAAAAAAAATGCATAAAATCAAACAACTCCCATTCCAGGAATTGAGATAGAGTACCTAATGAATTTGTAGAAGCACGGTGTCAAAAGTTTAAAACTCTATAATAGCTACAATTTTCTAAAAGTTATAAGACTTTATCTAAAAAGATGAATTGTAAAGTATAGTTTTAATGCAAGACCCAATATCAAAATCAGATGCACCAAAACCCCAAGATTTCAACATCACTGAATGGAACAAAAAAAATTGATTAAAACAATTAGGAACTAATCAAGCAAAAACCCATAATTTAAAGAAAACCCTTGAATGAGTAATTGAAACTAGAGAGCTTACAGGCTTCTGGTTGCAACTCATTCTTCTTCGATTCAAATTTCAAAGTTACTTCTTTTCAACAGATATCTGTGCAAAACCATGGCTGCTCAAGATGATGAAAAAATGTTCTCTATGCTTCAACTGAAGAAGACTTTGGTGTTTTGTTGTTGTTATTTAAGAGGATTTCGATGGATGTGAAAGAGAGATTGATTGAACAAAAAACAAGGTTGGCAATTGGCGCCACTTTTATAGCAAATGCTGACATGGGTAATCAATCACTTTTTAAACCTTCCTTCATGTTGGTTTCATTAGACCACAAATACTCATTTATGGTATTCCAAAAATGCTATAACTAGATGTGATAGCATTAAATGACACGATGTGATAGTTGACGTTATTAAAAGTTTTGCTCCATTATAGCATTCCTGGACCGCTATAAAAAGTGTTCTTTTAATATATGATACATTGTTGTAACTCCTTTCATAGCTTTTCGAAAATGTTGTTATACAGTTTTTTTACGTTGTTATGACTCTTTTCATAGTGTTTAAAAATGTTGTTACATAGTTTTCTACAAAATTTTCAGAATGCTATTAAATTAATTGTTCATGACAATTTAAAAATGTTATTAAAATTCTTCACTATTTTTTTAGTTATGTCGGTATTATTTGCAATGTTCTACCTTCTATTAAAAGTGTAACAGTAGTAAATAGAATCCAACCATTTAAAAAAATATCATTTCTTGATAATTATACTAGTTCTGTACATGGTAGAAACATAAGTACAATGACAAACAATATAAGTCTCACTGATAACATGTAAACATAGTATGAAAATGTCATTTCTTCAAAGTAAATAGAATCATATTTTCCGTCACTTTCTTTTTCCTCGTCATCACATACTATATAAACATAAAGGTATATCAAAACTCAACAAAACTGCCACTGCAATATATATTCACAAGGCCAAATTCAAAGCTATAACCAATGAAAAATCATAAAACAACAAAATTGATTTCTGGTGTGGTATAAACAACTACTCATTTGCACAAACACTCATATACACAATCTGTCATTCAACCATTCATTTAAACAATCTGTCGAGATCCAAAATAGACATGAAGCTTGTTCTAAAATTCATTCAAATTGAATACTTTCTATGGGATGAAGCGTACTGGGTTGAGCTTCTTTCCAAAAAAAATAAAAATAAAAATAAATAAACAAACAACAATTGAGTAGCTTGTCGGAGTATGTATTATGTACAACTTGTCGGATTATGTATTATGTAAGCCTCATTGGCCCAAAGCCAGCTTGATTGTATAGATATGGATTGGATAAGAGGCAACGTAGACCGTGATAAATGAAGCAATAAAACAACCTTAACAATGCCAAATGCACCCAAACAAACTCCAACTGATCTCATTTGGAAATATCTAGCTCGACCTTGCACCTTACTGATAATAAGGATACAAGTACCATTGATAAACCAGTTGACGTCTTTAGCAATTCCTACTTAATGGTGCAAAACACAACTGATTGATGAAAATCCTTCAGAATCTGTGAATGTTGTGAAGGACCATGCTTGTAATACGTCTTGTCAATAAAATCGTGTTTGTATACCTAATTGGCAAGCAGGGATACTACTACTGTTTGAGTTTAAAAAATATTGGCTGATAAATATGTTCACCAATTGTAGCTCAGTTGGTCGGACATCCACTTTCATTGTGAGAGGTCGCGGGTTCGAGACTCACCAGTTAGGATTTTGTGAGTTTTCGCTCGATTATTAGGAGCACATTTGCTCTCGTTGATAAGCCTTCAGGTATTGAATGCAGGGTCTTCGATGGACTAGACCGGAGCGAAGCGAAAGCGAGTCTTCATGCAAAGTGGAGGCGATGGACCGAAGAGAAAACAAGTCTCTATGCGAGATGGAGGCGACGAGGATATTAAGTGGCAACAATATTGTAGCCTTCGGGCCTGGTTTGGTTAACCCTATAGGCTCAGTCATGTAGCCTTCGGGCAAGGATTAATAAATAAATAAAAAGGATCAACGACCCAAATTAAAAAAAAATCTATAATTTAAAAAAAAAAAAAAAATATATATATATATATAGCACCATACTCTTGAGTTTAAAAGTAAAAAACTAAAATTTAAAAGTTGGATGAATGTATAAAAGTTATTAATTACGACCTAACTCACTCGTATGCATTGATGATATCTTGAAAAGCAAAAGTAAATTTGTTTGTTCTAAATATGTAGGTGGAAACTTCAGGATGTGTTAGTTGCCTCCCTACTAGGAGTAGCATTGTCTCATCAATTGCACAAGGCTGAAACTAACTTTTCTCAAGAATGTTTTTGCACTCAAATGTTTGTATTTATTTTGTTAGGTTTTCAACTTTTCTGGGACTTGTGTAACAATCAATGGTCAATCCATGGAACTGCCAGAAATTGCTCAAGATCCTCTATTTCTAATTGGGAATGCTTCACTAAAATCTGTTCGTGGGCAAGCAGAGCATGTTGAAGATGACGAACACAGATCTATAAAGTTGCTTTGCAGTTACCACAATATTTCAGCCTATCACTCTGCAGTCTGCACATCTTTATCATTGCCAAAATGTCCCTTCAAAATCAAATTAAGTCACTTATTATTTACAGAAAAAAAAAATAGTCTATGCATCTGAATTAATTCTTTACAGATAAGCTCTGAATATTAATTATTGACTATTGCAAGCTAATAGATCGAGCTGACAATATGGTACCCAACGTTTCTGTTGTTCTTGCTTTCCAATACCCACCTTGGGCTCCAAAATTTTACCAACATTAGAGATGGCAGAAGCAGGACCCTAATTTTTTGTAAAACAATAGTTGAGAATGAAGTTGACTTACGGAAAATAGGAACCACCACAGGCTATCAAGTTTAGAGAAGACTTCAACCCATATACCGAATAGCACTCTTATAACCCCATATACTTGAACAATAAATGTGTATACCTGACTCTTTTAATTCAAGTTGAAGAGACCTTACAGAAGACATCACTTCCAACTAACGCCAAGATGGGATGCCCATGCAACTAATATACTCCTCGACATCCTCACAAGCGCCATTCTTCTTGTAGAATTGTCTCACTAAATGGACTGGATGAATATTAGTTGCCCCATCCATTCCTATGCCTTGAGAAATGTTCAAACCTCTCAGTGGTATGGGTTTAGTAATTTTTTCTTGATTAGATCATCTCGAATACAAAAGAAGTTTTAAGCCTAGTTCAAAAATAGGCCAGCTTTGAGCTTTGCTCTGTTTGATTTACCAAATCCATCGATGATGATGAGTGTTCAGTATAAGCAAAGGATAGGGGGGCACACTTGAATGTTTTTTCTTAAATACACTAATTAATCTTAGACTAAATGATTGAAGTAAATTTAATTTAGCTGTCCGAATCTTTATAATTTCTAATTTTTAGACTTGTGCTGAAGGCCTAAGAAGCTTGCTTTGCATTGGAGACAGTTACAGTCTATATAATGTATGCTACACTAAGGTTGTGTTTGTCTCAAAAAAAAAAGGGAAAAAAGAAAGAAAGAAAGGGAAAACTACAAAAAGAGAAAAGATGTGGGAGAGAAAGCGACGAACATTTCTTCAGTTGAAGATGATCATATATTTAAAAGAAAACGTTCTGCTAAGGGTGAAGAAACGCTCTGCTAGGGGCAAAGAAAACGCTCTGCTAGGGGCGATTTTATGTTCTTAATAACATCCTTTTTCGTGTTTTTGTTATCAACCTTTAGATTTTCCTCAACTTGCAATCAGGATTAAGAAAACGCTATGAAACGCTATGAACCAGTTGAAGATGATCATATATTTAAAAGAAAACGTTCTGCTAAGGGTGAAGAAACGCTCTGCTAGGGGCAAAGAAAACGCTCTGCTAGGGGCGATTTTATGTTCTTAAGGGTATTAACATCCTTTTTCGTGTTTTTGTTATCAACCTTTAGATTTTCCTCAATTTGCAATCAGGATTGTTAAAGACTAGGGCTTCTTCATGGCGGCTCCTCAAGCCGCCAAGGGAGGAGAGCCTCCGGGGAGGGGTAGAGGCACACCGATGGAGGACAAGACTCCTCGAAGCTTTATCCAAGCCTTAGGAGTTGTAAAGAAGGTAGTCATTGAAGAGGAACCCATGAAAGGTAATCGCTTTCACAAGGATGAAGCTTAGCATTATCTATGAATATTTCAGAAGCTAAAAGATGTGAAAGGTATGTAGAAACTTATGTTATTGTGCTAAAGTTTCTAGTTATCGCCCTTCCCTTGAGCCTATTCGTGAGACTATCCATAGATCTTGGGGAGTTATGGGAGATTTTACTATGGGTTTGTTAGATCAAAGACATGTACTTGTCAGATTCCAGGCGAAGGAAGAAGTAAACAAGGCTTTGTCGGGAGACTCCTTTATGATTCGAGGAGTTAGATTCAAAGCCTTTCGTTGGCATCAAGGCGTTAGTCTTAGGGAAGATCTGGTGCTAGCCCTTTTGTGGGCGAATCTCCCTAATTTTCCTTTACAATTTTTCTTCCCCTTTATTTGAAAGAAGTTGATGATTCGATTGGGTTTTTCCTAAGGATTGATGACAGTACCCTCGGTCTAACACACCTAGGGGCGGCGAGGATGTGTGTCAAAATAGATTTATCAATAGAACTCCCTAGTAGAATTTGGTTAGAGTTCTCTAATATCACAGGTTTTTGGCAAAAAATTGTTTATCCAAGATTCAAATATTGTGATACCTATGTTATTATTTGGCACACCAATGAAGCCTGTAGGAAGCGGTTGGGGATCCGAAAGGACGGTCGGAAAGATGGAGACAAAGTTAACAATAACAAGATGGTAGAGGAGAGAAAAAAGCACCAATCTTAGGGATTAAAGATCAGGGGCTTCAGTCGAAAAGTGGGGAAGTTAAAAAGTTTATAGACCTGTCATGATGTACATTGAGAAAAGAGCGACTGCATCCCGGTACTATTGCGGTACACGTTGGTACTATTGAGGTGGTTAGCCAAGAGGTGAAGGCCTTGTCTAAGCTTGAAAACGGTGTTTCAATTTCAAAAAATCCATTTGAAGTTTTAGCATGTTTGGATCATATTAAGCAAGAAGAGGTTGTTGTAGACACTGCCAATCCCGCTTTAGACATTGCCAAGACTATTATGCAAGCCGAATTCGTATTAGACAATGCCAATCTCGATTCAGAAACAGTGGAGAATATAGAAACGAAATCAGCGTTTCAAGGAAATAAAAACAGGGAAATTGTTGCTATTTGGAAGGCGAAGAAAAATCTATTAATTCCTTGAAAGCTAAAAGAAATTCCAATTTTAAATCGGACTGCAAAACAGGCTGGGTACACTTCCAGCGAGATTGAATTGGCTTGTCGCACTTCGTCGCAGGAAGAAGTGGCAGAGGTAGAGACTGCAATTGAGGTTCTTACCTTAACTAATGGCCTGGTCAGAGAATCTGTGAGTGCTGCTGCTTGCGTGGTGAAAGGATTTGTAAGGGCTGATGCTGCGTGCGAAGATGCAGGGAACGATGCAGAGTATGATGCAGGGGATGATACTGAAATGCAGCAGGGAAAGCATTGGCGTTGTCGGCTGTGCATGGATCCAGGGTACTAGCTTTCGTACAGCCAACAGTGGCAGAGGAGACCATGCAGGCTGGTGCTACTCATGTCAATGAACCTTTGCTTGAGGTTGAGGCCAAGCTAGATGAAGAAGTTCCTAAGATTAGTTCGAGTAAAACTGTTTCGGGTGAGAATAATGGTGCAGCAGGATTGCAAGTGAGAGATACTGCTTCTTACCAGGAAATTACAGCAATTCAGGGAGTTGATACTGTCAGAACAGGGGACGTAATGGTTCCTAAAATTGCCGTGAATGCTGCTCCTAGACCAGCAGTTGATGCGGTTACTAAAACAGGGGATGTAACAGTTATTAAATCAGCAGTGGGTGCGGTTAATAGATCAGCAGTGTTTGGGTTGTTGGATGATTGTAGGGATGCAGGTTACTCACCCAATGGGATTGAAACAACGATTCAGGCTGCGGATTCAGACGCTGAAGTAGCAGCGGGGCCAAGTCTGTCTACCCCCATATCTAACTCCGAGGAAAACCCAATGCAAGTAGTGGAGGTACTTCGCGCAATCGCTGGTTTCGGAGGACTGGGGGAAGATCCCACAACGCTCATGGCTTGCCTAACACCCCAACACGTTAAGGCTGTGCAGTCAGAAATTGCACGAATAGGCATGGAGGCAGTGGTTGCTGAAATTCAATCTTCACTTGATCGAAGTAGCAAAGGTAGGGCAAATCACTAGTGAAAAAGAACGGGAGGTTACCACAATATAGACTCCCACGGCAGATGTTCCTCGAAGGTCCTCTCGAAGCAAGAAGACAAATCCTAAATTCAGATAACTGCTGATGATAATACAAGTAAAATGCAAATGCTTATTAGAACCTTGTATGGATGCTAGCTTAGTGCTAGCATTCAATGGTTTTTATATCAGGATTCATTGTGGTTCGTATCCTTACGACGACTTCTCGTACATCATGGGGCCCACATTAGGTATAAATCACGTCATGAGAGTGATTAAAGGATTGATTGGTACTTATGAGGAAGACAAGTTATGGCAGGTCTATCATGCAACTACTTTAGTAGCAGAACACTTTGCAGGGTTACTCCCCAGCTTGGAGACGGTGATTCTAGAACTAATTAGGTTCTTAGTTGTAGATTTTAAGCAAGTTTTTTGTCCTGTGGATGCTGTAACGAGTGAATGTATGAGTGCTTGTAATTCATTTCTTAGGTTCGGGGATCCTAAATAACCCCGCTCGTTTTTCTTAAAAAAAAAAAAAAAAAAAAAAAAACCCAAGATAAGTCCACAAGCAACCGAAGATAAAAAGGAGTCGAAGTTCAGTCTGTCTATGCGAATCACAATTTGGGAGATACTCTGGCGAAGTTTAGACGTGTCGATTTCCTTGTTTAAACCGGTTCCATTAGTGGAGACCTCTGGAAGTCCTGGTAGTTACGGGTTTATGGTTTGTCAGGCTAACAACGAAAACGAACAGGAGTCCTATACCAACATTTCGGATGACAACAATTCGGATGAAGAAGATTTAGATGAAAAGACCATCAGGTCAAAGATAGTGTAAGGTTTAAAGAAAGACCACATACGTTTAATGAAAAGATTCGATAAGAAGAATATGCCAATAAAAAATTCGCTGGATCACGATTGTTTCAAAGACTTCAAGGTTTTTCCTCGAAGATCATCTAGAATGAAGAAATGTAATAACAAGTACAGGCTTTGATCTAGGGGTTTTGTCAATCTAGATTTGATATATTGGTCTAGTTTCTGTTTTTCTTTATCGCTTTATTTTATATCCCGTTTGGGACTAGTAATTAAGGTCTGGCATTCCATAGCTGCCTCTCCATAGCGGAGATTTAAAAGAAATATTGTTTCACCTGCCCTAAGAAAAAAGAAACAGCCAAATTTAGATAATCTAAGTTTCATAGATTGTGCAGAATGCAATATTTCTATTGAAGAAACTTGAATTTCCAATATTTCAGAGAAAAAATTTGTGTATCTCTCTAGTTCCTATATGGTTTTCAACCTCTAGAGACCTCTACAAAAAAGAATCTGATATTTCCAAAGAACTAAAGAAAGAGTATGGCTGTATGCACAGAATAGACTGATTATTTAGGTTGATCTTCACACAGGAGATTCTTCATCTGTATCTCTACTTGAACGAACACGAGCTTTGCCAACCTCATAATCCCAATCCGTTCTGACAATCAGCACAAGCAGGAATATAGACTGTAGCAAAAATCCAATTATGATTCCCCAAAACAGTCCTGCTACTCCTAGATTCGTCATGAAGCCAAGAACTGATGCAATGGTGAGACCAACAACGTAGTATGTTAGTACATAAACACAAACTACCAAGGTTGCATGTCCGCATCCGATTGCCACACCTGATAGAATTGGTTGGAATCCATTGATGAGTATTGCTATAGCGAGTAATGGAGTCAAACTAGAAACTCCCTTGATAACCTCATTGTCGTTGGTGAAAGCTTTGCTTAGTGTAGTACTGCTTATCATAACGAGTGCTACAAAGACTAAACTGATGATGATACTGGTCCAGTTAACAACCATTGCCGACAGCCTAGCTACCCTTGGACGTGCACACTCAAGTTCAGTTTGTACTCGAATGCTGGCGGCAGCGCTCAGCCCCAACATAACCATGAAATCCAAATTCAAGTAGTTCAAACAGATGGCAATTGAGTCAATGGAGATGGTGGGGTTAGGGAGATAGCCTGACATGAGTATGAGCCCAAGTGTGTACCATAACTCTATGCTCGTCATGCCAATAGATTCAACTGTCATCTTTGCATGGGACCAGAAGTCTTCGAATGTGTTGGTGGAGAAACCTGTCCAAGTTTTCTGGCAAGTTGGGCTGAAAATTATGTAAATTGCAGTTATGATCACCATGATCCACCAAGAGAGACTCGATGTTAGGGCTGCTCCAAGTAGGCCATAGTTAAAGAAGCTCACAACCAACCATGTGAGAAATATATGCAAGAGGAAGACCCCAACAACTATGTAACCCAAGGGACCGTTGATGTTTTGTGCTTGAAGAAACCTCTGCATCGGTAAATTGAGTGCCATGGCATAGAGTTGAGGGATCAAGCCTCGTGCAAACGTCTGAGCTTGTTCGGCTATGCTTGGCATTAGACCCATTGCTTGCAAGATTGTCCCTGAGTACCAATGGAGGACAGAGAAGAAGGCTGCAGCTCCCAATTGCATTATCATGCCTTTTTGGCAAATGATACCCAGGGAGGCATACTTCTTTTCTGCCAAGGCTTTTCCACATTGAATTTGTACTGCAATAGCCATGCCCAACTGTTCAGAGAAAAATAATAAAACAAAATGTTAGTCAATATAATACGCGCGTTCAAATATTCACAAACAATGCACAGTTATCAGATAATTGCAACTGCAGTGATTGAAAAACTCACCATGATCATTGTAGCAAGGCCTTGAGATTCGATACTAGCAATGGATGCACCAGCTAGTTCCACAGCACCCAGATGCCCAGCAAACATTTGTGACACCAAAACAAACATGAAACTGAAAACGGAGATAAATATGGAACTCGCGGAAACATTCCATAGTTGTCTCCACTCCCAACCAACAAACAAAGCCCACCATTCACAAGGCATCTCCTCGTGACCAAGCAACTCTTCTATTACATCAGAGGACAAGTAGTCCATCTGAGTGTCTGAATCCGATCTCTGCAACAAAGATTCCTTCATGCTCTCCCCCATTGATTCTTTGTTAATAGTTGCAAATATGTAACAAATGTTTCAAATTTGAATCTCAAAGGACAAGTGCTGTAATGACAGTTAATATTGTTGTGGTAGATTGTGTTAATGTATATATAGGGAGAGAGTTGCAACAACTATACATCGAAGCTAAGTTTGGTGGCGTAACTTCGAAGAAAAAAAGTGTTTCAAGGATGGTAGGCTGACGTCTCGTTTTTACATCTTCAACAAGTTAGAAAATTTCATGGTATTAAACATGTTCCATCAGGGAAACACCCCCTCCAAAGACTCAAATTTTGTTGTTTAGTTAATTAGTTAAGTATTAATGAGGAATCAATAATGTCAATCCATATAAAATTCATTTTTTTCATTGACTCCACTTGGCAATGATCAAGCGGACTCCTCGTGGATAAATTTGAAGGAATAGATTCCGGAACAGTTGTTACTTCACTATACGCTACCTGCTCATGTTTTATTTAACTCATGGCATTGGTATTGAAATCATAAATATTGTTTTATGAGCAGTTCTACGTGGCGAGGAAACGACCGAGGGGAGGGAGGTGGCGGGTGAGGACCGTTCACCTCCCTCAAGATGTGAGCACAAAAATCGATGGCACGCATCCCGAGGGAGATGAACGGTCTCCACCCCGCCACCTCCCTCCCCTCGCTCGTTTCCTCGCTCACTTCCTCAACATTTAGAATTTTTGTTTTTTATTTTCACTGTTGCTAGTTATCATCATTTTTTTTTAATCCCTTAACCTCCTCCCACCTCAAATGCCACTGAGAGAAAAACCTTGAATCTGTGATTTCATCCGCCACAGGTCTACCACGGAGATGGTTTGGCGGTTATCGACGAGACTTTTGAATAAGATGCATGATAAACTCAATCTCTAAGATCCATTCTCTTTTCACAACATCAATAGATTAGAATCTGACCAGGAAAGTCATTGTTTTTAGTTTTCTCCATGAATGATGCACGCTGAGGGACCCAAATATATAGGTTTCCACAGGGAAGATGCATCTCCTTGTCACTCTCTCAAACAATACCTTTTACTCTTTCTCCATGTAAAGAGCAGCACTGTGTAGAGATCGAGTCAATCTTTACTATTTCATGTGGATTTTTCTTGATGAAAATTCTTGTTCCATCTACCTCTTATTTTATTCTCAAGTACACTATAGTTGAATTCAAAACCTTTGAAAAAGTGGTACTTTGGGACTTGTATAAACAAATCTTATAAAAAAGATTAAAATAGTTCAATAAACCGCATTAATAAAGTACCAATTCCAAAAGTTTGATATGATTACGCAATCATTCATGCATCATATCTAATTGACTGAATTATATAAGAATAGTTTATCTAAATCAATATATAGTTTCAACAATTCACGCAATAATGTTCAAAATATATGATTGCTACCTCTTAACAAGAGGAGGAGTTGGTTGAATTTGACACTTGAAAAGTCGTATGTATATTAGCTAGGTATATTAGACGTATGTATATTAGCTAGGTATGAACGCGCTTTACGTACACGTATATTCATGTTTTTTCAATGTAATTAGATTGACTTCAAGGGTGGTTTCAAATAAAAAAATTACAATTTTGTCTCAAAACTGTTTGTTATAGTAGCTAGTAGACTGTTTTGGAAATACGGATGGTGACGATAATAATTAGTAAGTCGTTAATGTCATGTAAAATTGTAAATAATGGATTTGATGAACCTAGTGTAATTAATGGCAGTCCTGTTCGTTTCTGTTGACTTGTGTTTCTGTTGCTCAGAGAATTATTATGTGATCATTATTATTAGGAAGATCTAAGACTGCGATGGAATCATCTTTCAGAGGACAGTTAGCCCATCATCCTCAATAAGACCAGCTTCAGCTGCATGGCATTCCGCCACAGTACAAAACAGCAGAGCTGATCTTTGCATATTCCAAACAGCAAACTCCTGTTCCTATCAATAGCTACAACATGCTAACTGCATCAAACAAGAAGGGGGTAAATGAAAAGTACATGAGGTACGACCGTACGAGCCTGCCTTCCATGAATGCTATCATCATCTGAAAGATACAAATCAATGCATTAAACAGCGGCAGTGAAACTGATGTGCCTGCTCTGCCAGTCCATCAATCCCAATTCTCGTGAATCGGATTTAGTACACCCTGAAATGGATGGTTTTTAATTATCTCATTTCGCAAGAGCTGTATATAAAAATAGCATTTCTACACTTCTCAAGACTTTCAATGATATTTTCCCATTAAGTTGGATAGGAGAAATAAGCCATCTTATACAATAAGTTCTGAAGAGAAGGGAGAATTCCAATGAACGATACAACATAGATGATGAATACACAACTTGCAAAAACAAATCAGGAGACAACCAATGCGTTGCCATCCTACAGTACAAATCTTCAAGAGAACAAAAGAAGAAAAATAGCAGTATTGTATAAAGGAGGATTTAGGTTCCCCACAGAATAATATCATAAGAAATGTTC
Organism: Berberis thunbergii; assembly: GCA_003290165.1. Lineage (NCBI taxonomy): Eukaryota > Viridiplantae > Streptophyta > Magnoliopsida > Ranunculales > Berberidaceae > Berberis > Berberis thunbergii. The sequence continues at coordinate 87,811 of QNQO01002244.1, forward strand.
ATCTAAACTCTTATGGCAAAGGATCTATAGTTGCAGAAGTAATGGTGGGGGGTGGCCTGGTCACAGCAGCCAGGATGTCAGCATAACCCACCACCCCGACAATGATATCCTCGCTGTCAGCCTCTGTCACCCACACATGAGTTGCCCTGTGTGAAAGAATCTGGGCCATGACCGCAGCCAATGAACTAGTGACTTTACATGTCAAGGGTGCACTCCTTCCCCTAAACATATTCTTCCACATCCCTATAGAAGGGCTGTTCATCGGATTGCTAAAGAAGCCAATACTCCTACTAGAAAACTTCCTGGGCCTCACACTGCCTGCACCCTCAACCCCACTTATCGAATTGTCCCCGCCATTTGAAGAAGTAACTGGAAAATCAGGTGGATCCTTTGGGGCCATGTTATCCTCGACCCCCATCACAAACTGACCTGCTGAGAAATTGGCCAGGGCCCAAGCAGCAGCTAAATAATCACATTTCCAGAGCTTTGAGGCGGAGATCTCACCAACAATTTTGTGGAGACCCTCTGATGTGGGCTCGACAACAGCCACTGCACTGGGGTCTTGATAATGAAGGGGCTTACGAGTGACCTCAATGGCTAAGTCTGAAACATCAATAGAATTGAAATGGGGATTGACAACACCAAGGGAAGAAATGGAAGAGAGTGGGAGTGGAGCAAGAGCACCAAGGCAGCCGATGAGAAAACGGATCACGTCTTCTCTAGATAGACAACAGAATTTGTTTTCTCGCAATGACGAAGAAGAGGGGCGGTCATTGCTGGTGGTAGAGGTATTGCTTCCTGTGGATGAATCTAGATTCTTCAGCCACTTGCCGCTATATACAATTGAGAAACGTTTGCTCATCCCTTTCCACACCAAGCTTTTGGGCACAAGAAGGCGCCTCACACCATGTTTCATCATCTCCAGTGCATCTATTAGCCTAGCATGAAACCCAAGAATGTCAGTGGTATTCACAGGCAGAAACTCATTAAAATATAATAATAATAATAATAATAATAATAATAATAAACAAATAAATATATATATTTAAAAAAAATTCCTATAATCAATTTTGAAACTACAATGCTTCACCATTCTCAAAATTATTTTTATCAAGTGAAATTGCTAAAAGAAATCCAGAAAATTGTATCACAACAGACTCAATCAACACAGATATGATTAAATCCAACAATGGAAGCACACATTATATATCAGAAAATATCTGTCAAGACCCTCTTAACTAAAATGATATTACTACTATAAGAACTATGCTTTAGTGTGAGGCTAAAAGGAGTATCCTTCCTTGTGATGATCTATCCGACTACAAGGGAGTTGTTCGGCGTTCTAAAAAAGAAAAATGAAGGTTTTTTTTTTACTTGCAAGCTACGAAGCACAGACACTCTGTCTAGGTCGTTTGTCCGTATTGGACACTTTGTCAGACATGGCACTCGTTGGACACATGTTAGACGCGGCTGCACATGTATCATCAGGTTGGCATCACCTCAAATACTGCTTTCTCAACCCCCCCCCCCCCCCCCCCCCAATTTATTTTGGATCGACCATGGGCTGTGCTCCCCCTTTTCTCTTTGATTTTCAAGGTTGTTCATTTCATGTTCTTTCATCTAAGCCATGGGAGGATTTAAGCTCTACTTCAGTGCTTATCGTTTCAATTTATTTGTACTAAATAATAAGCTTCTGAATCTATTAAGTTGCCAAGTATTTTTAACCTTAAACTTTAATACAAAGGTATTGATATACCGTAAATTTTGCATAGTGAGCTTCATATTGAAAAACTTAATACAAAATTCAACCCGACTGTTATCTGCACCATTAAAAACCTACTTGCAAAGGTGATCTCCATAAAAATATATATATATGTCATGACGGATTTGGGTAGGGAACTCGATACTCGTACCTGGAGTTCGCAGTCCCCATCCTAGACCCACCATGTTATCCATTTAGCCTTCCCGAGCCTCCCTCATTCAGGCCAGGCTAAATTTCAATCCCCACTTCAGTTGATTTTTCACTCATCCGTTTGAGTTGGAATTTTGAGAAATTGTCTAGGATAACACCATGAATGTGTTAAAAGTTTCATTTCCATTAGACAATTGATCCTTGAGATACGTATCAAAACATTATTTCAGACACGCTCGATTGACAAATGCTCCTCGAGATATTTAAAACGTCATTTCAAGCTATGTGAGTACAAAGTGTTCCATATGTCACTAATTAATGCTAGTATGATAGTTACGATTGTAAATCAGACAACAATATTGATTAGTATTTTGGAAATCTTCCAAATTGATGTTTACGACTAATTTAGTAAGTAAACCCTTATAATATTTTGTATTCTGAAACTCACCTTATCTTAGGGTGTGTTTGGTTGTATGGAATTCTATGCTATGGGAACCCATGAAGGGACCACCTAAATCTAAGCTAATTTGAGGTTCAATCCACCATTAAATTTTGTGATCAATAGTAGGAATTGAAGTCCTATGAACATGGGAGTGACACTTCTTGATCCCCAAAGCATATGATTCACATGTTCATGAAACTTCAATTCCCACCATTGATCACAAAATCTAATGATGGAGTAGTGAATGAACCTAAAATTAGCTTACATTTAGATGATCCCCTCGTGGACTCGCATGGCATAGGATTCCATGCAACCAAACACACCCTTAGCTTCATGTTTGTTTTTGAATTAATTTCGTGTTATGTTACTGTTTCTCAAATTTCTTTTTAAGAACAAGTTATCGAACATAAGGGCGTGTTTGGTTTTCAAGTCAAGTTTACCATGGGAAAATTGTTGAAATACAGGAAAAGAGACAAAACAGAGTTGGAAGAAGAACCTAAAATTGTGGCATGTCGGCATGGAGGACAGCTCGAATCTGCTGGATTTCAGCCTGAATGTGCTGAATCTGAGATGAATGTGCTGGATCTGAGTGTAATTTGCTAGAAGACAGCATGTAGAAGAAGAAAAGATAAGGGAGAAGAAGATGGTGAAAGGGTCTCCACCGCCCTCCACCACTGCCTCTTCAGGCTACAAAAGAGATGGGGTATTCCCCATTTGAGAATCATCCTCCATCCTGTTTGTGTGTTTGTGAGATCTGTGAATTTGTTTGTTAGGGTTTTATACCCTTTTGTGTATTGTGTGAGAGAGGAAGAAAGGGAGAAGGTGAGAGAGAGTATTGTTGTTTGTGTTTTGGTTTTTGGTTATGGTTATACGCAATCAGCATATTTGTGTGGTGTCATTTAGACGCTTGTATTTGTAACGTTTTTGACATTTTGTAGCTCTCTCCATTTGTAATCTTTCACTCTCACTAGTAAAGTTGGTATTTGTCGTAGACGTAGGCGTGTTTGCCGAACCACGTTAAATTGATTGTCTCCAGTATTTGTTAGTATTTTGTTTGTAGCTTCGCATTTCGACATTTGTAACGCTTCCGCCCGTAACAAATTGGTATCAGAGTAGCATCACCCATAACAAATTGGTATCAACGTCGCCCGTAACAAATTGGTATCAGAGCCGAGGGTTAGTTCTTGGGGTTCGTTTGAAGCTGCGTGGACCAGTGGTTGATTAAGAGTATGTTAGATTCATCAACTTCTGAATCAAAGATGGTTACCGCTACAGTCAGTAAATTTGATGTCGAAAAGTTCAATGGCAAGAACAACTTCGGCATGTGGCAATGCGAAGTTCTGGATGTGTTAGCAAAGGAAAATTTGGATGATACTTTGGGAGACAGAGAAAATGAGTGAAGAAGAATGGAACAAGTTGAATCAGTAAGCTTGCGGGTCAATAAGATTGTGTTTAGCGAATGAACAAAAATACTTTGTAATGAAGAAACCTCCGCTAAAGTATTGTGGAAAAATTTAGAAGATAAGTACATGACGAAAAGCATTCAAAATAAGCTATTCCTCAATAAACAACTTTTTCGGATGAATATGAGACTAGAAATTACTCTGTCTTAGCATTTGGATGAGTTCAATAGGCTTATTGCCGACCTATTGAATTTAGAAGATGTTCCAGAAAATTATAAAGTTTTGTGCCTTTTGAATTCCCTTCCAGAAAAATATGAACATCTCGTTACGACTTTGCTAACGGAAAAAAAGAATTGAATTATGATGAGGTGGCTACGGCATTGCTCAATTATGAATTCAGGAGGAAGGATCTCAAGATCCATCGGGATGCAATGTTAGAAGTATTGGTAACGAGGGGAAGATCTGAAAAGATATATGTTGGTAATAGAGGAAGATCACAGTCAAGAGAAAAATATGTAGACAGAAGGTTTTTGCCGAAGGATGAATGTGCCTACTGTCATAAGAAGGGCCATTGGAAGATTGACTGTGAGGTATTGAAAACTGCAATAGAAAAATAAAATAAAAGGTCAGATGCGAATGTAGTGCACAATTTGGATGAAGATGAGGATGATATTTATTCGTTGTCTGCAACTTCAACATTGGTGAGTCATTCTAATAAGTGGCTGCTTGATTCGGGTTCTACCTATCATATGTGTCCTCGTAGGGGCTGGTTCTCTAACTTTAGAGAGTTGGATGGCAGTGTTGTCTATATAGGCAACAATGATGAATGCAAAATTGCAGGGATAGGTAAAATCAAGTTGAAGTTGCATAATGGACTTATTCGGGTCTTGAATGATGTACGGTATGTACCCGATTTGAAGAAGAATCTCATCTTCGTTAGTGCTTTAGAGTCCAAAGGTTACAAGGTTTCAGTAAATGGTCGAGCTCTAAAGATTGTTTCTGGTGCACTGGTGATTCTGAAAGCAGTTCGGAAGGGTAACTTGTATTTCTTGCAGGGGAGTACAGTTGCAAGGAATCGAAAAGTTGAATCTAGTGGAGCAACTTGTGTTATTGAAGGCCCGATGGATGCTGCTTCTGGTGGAGTTACTGATAGCTCCAAAGATGTTTGTAAGAAAAGTTTGAGGGTTTGGCATTTGCGTGCAGGCAGTAAAGGTGAGAAAGTTATGCACGAGTTGTTGAAGAAACAATTGGTAGAATATATGAAGATGTGCAGTATGAAGGTTTGTGCACATTGTGTTTCTCAAAAATCTGGTTTGAGACTCCATGCTAGTCAAGGTGGAGTTGGTTTGTTAGTTTGAGCATGCTTCGGGTGTATGGCGCCTATGAGCTCGCTTGGAAGGGTGAGACTCTCAATTAGTATTGGTTTGATTATGTTTGTTGGAATTCAGTTGTTTGTTTTGTTTGTGGTTGTTGTCGACTCAAATTTGTGAAATCTTCACCGAGGTAAAGAATTGTTGAAATACAGGAAAAGAGACAAAACAGAGTTGGAAGAACTTGGAATTGTGGCATGTCGGCATGGAGGACAGCTCGAATCTGCTGGATTTCAGCTTGAATGTGTTGAATTTGAGATGAATATCCTGGATCTAGGTGTAATTTGCTAGAAGACAGCATGTAGAAGAAGATAAGAGAAAGGAGAAGAAGATGGTGGAAGGGTCTCCACTGCCCTCCACCACCGCCTTTTCGGGCTATAAAAGAGATGGGGTTTTCCCCATTTGAGAATCGCCCTCCATCTTGTTTGTGTGTTTGTGAGATCTGTGAATTTGTTTGTTAGGGTTTTATTCCCTTTTGTGTATTGTGCGAGAGAGGAAGAAAGGGAGGAGGTGAGAGAGAGAGTATTGTTGTTTGTGTTTTGGTTTTTGGTTATGGTTATACGCAATCAGCGTATTTGTGTGGTGTCATTTAGACACTTGTATTTGTAACGTCTTTGACGTTTTGTAGCTCCCTCCATTTATAATCTCTCTCATTAGTAAAGTTGGTATTTGTCGTGGACGTAAGCATGTTTGCCGAACCACGTTAAATTGATTGTTTCCAGTATTTGTTAGTATTTTGTTTGTAACTTCGCATTTCGACATTTGTAACGCTTCCGTCCGTAACAAATTGGTATCAAAGCAGCGTCGCCCGTAACAAAAACTTCAAAGAATGTAAAGAGATTCTAGAGAGATAATGTCAAAGTTGAATCCTCGAAGAGGATAATGTGAAGTAAATACCAAACTGGAAACTGAATGAGAACGCAAAATCAGCTAGATAACTGAATGCACAACTAGCCAACCTAAGTCGAAGAAACTATGAAGTCAGTAAATCATTGCCTAAAGAAAGGAGCAAAATTTTCCAATGAATAGACCACCAAACAATAGAACAACAAGAACCCAAATTAAACAAGTTGAAAATCCCACCCCCAACTCCAATATCCACCATTATTACCATCAAATGCAGTAAAACCCTCCTTAATTAAACAGCAATAACCATTGAATGAAATATATATGAGCGCAATTTATAATCATTAAAAGGTAATAACTTTCAAATAACAGATGATACCCTTTGGAGCAAATAATCAAATAAACAATCCGAAATCACAAAATTCACCTGGTTCCAGCATCAACTTCTTTCAAGAGTGATTGATTCGAAACAACGACCTCCGAAACAGGGGTCTTCATAGCCTTCTCCTGATCTTCCAAACATTGGGGTTTGGACAGAAATGTAACAATATCCATAGAATTAATAATCCCAATAAATCTTTGCTGCCGCATTTGAGAATTCTCAAACATCCCTCTTTTCTGCTGCTTCTTCTTCCACACAGGAACCCCACCTTCAGAACAATTAACAATTGCTCGAATCGCCGATTCGACGGTCTCCGTCTCCAAGAACTCAACCATTTCTGGCTTCCCCACAGTCAGATCTCCCACCACATGGTACAGAAACACAGATGCCGCCATGGGTATTGTGTATTATTATAAAAGAGAGTGCAAGAAGAAGAGAAGCAAGAGGAAACCAACTATGGGTTTTGGTGGATTGAGAAGGAAACCGGCTAGGGTGAGAGTCTGGGGATTCTGAAAACCACCAAGAGGTTTCAGATGGGTGAGAAAACCGGCCATTGACTGAAGGAAAAGCCCATGAAAGGTGGGTTTTTTTCCTCGTTATTTTGTGAACAACAAGTCCGGGTTTTTCTCTGCTTTTCCAGAGAATTTGCGGAAACAAATCCGCGGGGGTGTTTGATTTTATGATCCTGAAAGGATGGATCGATCAAGATTGGACAAGGGAGTGAGCTGATTCGATTTGGAGACCTTTTGTGGCTATCTGTCTGTCTTGGAAAGTGGAAACAGAACAGAAACAGAGTATCTTTTATTTTTTTCTTTTATTTATTTATTTTTATTTTTTATTTTGTTGAAAACTGAGTGTCAATTTAGAGAGTCGTTCTGGGCGGCCAGGAAACAGTCGAGGGAGGGGGATTTGAACCCTATCTCCTTTGAGATTCACATGAGTGCGCATCTCAAGGGAATGGATGGTCACACCCCCTCGCCCGTTTCCTTGCCATTTAGAATCACCGGTCAATTTAACAAGCTCCGTTTTATGTTTATCTAAATGAAAATTCTAGGGGTCGAGGGAGGGAGCGAGGAAAAGAGAGAGAGAAGGGTGTAACCGTTTATCTTCCTCGAGATGAGTGACCGACCACTTTGATTTTGAATTTTTTAAAATCGAAACCGATTCGAACCGATCGGTTCGGTCGGTTTAATTGGTTTGATCGATTTTTTGTTCAGTGCTATTTTCTTTGCTATGAATATTTTATGACAAGTTATGCACTCTTGGCACCACCCAACATGTGTAAGACACATGTTATCAACTTACAGTTAGTAAAAACATATTGACTCCTCACCTCAAATGCCGTCAGTTGGAATCTATCATGTGACCTAGTGATATCATCCGTCACTGCTCAATTACTGAACTATCACGCCTTTGATTAGTGAAGGAGGTTATGATTAGATGAGTTGCGCTACCATACAAGAGAATTTGAGTTGCAAATGACCATGTTTTAGCTGATCACATACAACTTCTACAATTTAGAATCCCTTTAACTTTTATCTTCCCATTTTGATGAGGCAGCTAACATGATGCTCTTTACCATGTTGGCGGTGAGGTGGGGAGTTAACTACTTTTATGCCAAAGGCATTTTAGTTGACCAACAAAGCAAATCTAATCTAGTGTCTGTCAAGTTTTGGGATCTTCCAAGTTTCAAAAGAAAGAAAGCCTACCACCCAACTGATAATATCTTATGTACAGAATTCTTACTTGTAAAAACCAACAACAAGAAGAAAAGAAAAAAAAAAAGGCCCGGGAATTCAAAAGAAGTGTCTTCAACCTTTACCACTCATTTCTCCTCACCAGAGAAATCCTATCATCTAACAAGATGCCCTTTAAACCTACCACTAATAAATTCCCCAACCAAACCAAACCATACAAATTTCTTCTGGAGAATTTCCAGCAACATTATCATTGCAATGGCAATCCAAGCCAACACATCTTTTCTTTCATTTCAGCCTTCTAGATTCCTTTCTACTTCTCCATCTTTCGGACCAATGTCGAAGCTCAAATCCATAAACAAGAAGAGAACTGTCACATTGAGAGCCATATATGAAGATGATGTAAGCTTCATTATTCTTCTTTTTTGCATATTAATAAACATCTCTGTAGTTGCAGACATGTTAAACTAAAAAAAAAAAAAAAAAAAACCTATTTGTTTGGCAGGATTATTTGATTGACGCTCCTGTTCAGCTCGGCGATGGGTTCTCCTTCAGTGGAGGTGAGTTTGTTCCTCTTACTAAATTTGTTAGAGGTGCTTATATTTGTAGTCAGAGAAATGGAAATTAAGGAATCTCAAAATGTACAAGTTTTTTTCATAGAATTATGATCAGCTTGTGAGAATTGTAGGTTATATAGTAAATGTTAAGAGGAAGCTGAGTTGTTTAGAGGTTTTGCTTCGTGAACAAAATAACAGTCTAATTCAATGTTTTAAGTATGCCAACGAAAACATGGGATTTTAGGCAATGTGAACGGTGGCGGATTTTTTCTCACAATAGAGTGACTAGGAGCTATATTAAATTGCTTCAACCAATGAAGATTGCAAGTGACGATGTTGAGTGGTCAATATTTCATTTAAGGAAAATAATGAGATATAGTATATTTTGTAGAGCTTCTAGTCTCCGATGAAATGCAGCTTAATCTTGCTGTCAGTGGCGAGTTTTAGGCAATTTTTCTAACTGAGAGTCACAATAGCCATCTGCTTTTACCAATTGGACCTTAGAGATATTGCAAAGGGTAACGTCTGGTTGTGAGGTTGCAAAATAAATAAGCTGCCTTCCCCACAACACACACATACGAAATAAGACCTGGAAAGAGTGTCCCGTTATTGGGAGTCAATCATATGTTGTGTTGCGCCTTATTGCGGAAGCGGGTAGACACCAACAATTGCACACAAGTACTATAAGGATCCAATCAATTAAATAGAGCAACTAGCAAAGAAAGATATTAGAGAAAATTAAGAACATACCACAAGAGACACAAGGTTTACGTGGTTCAGCAAATTGCCTACGTCCACAGTGAGGTGATTCCACTATATTCAAGAACAAGGTACAAGAAGATGACAATTCTCACACAATCTCTCAACAAGAGATGAAACAATTCAAGGAATTATCTTTTTCTACTCCCTGTGCATCACAGTTTTTCTACGTGCAATCATCATAATAAAAACACCTATAGTTCCTAGTATATATAGGGACAACAGTTTTTGTTTGGCAGCAGTTTCCTGTTTCACAGTAGTTTCCTGTTTCACAACAGTTTCCTGTTTCCTAGAATTTATTTCCTGTTCAAAAAACAATTTTCAGAAGTCCAAACAGTTTCCTGTTTCAAACAGGAATCCAAACACTTTCATGTTTCAAACAAGTTTCATGTTTCACAATTCTCCACCTCGGCGAATTTTTATAAGGAAAAAATGAGCCGAAACAAGGCATGAGAATAAACTGATCAACACTCCATCATAGCTTTGTCACCTCACGAAACCGCCCCGAAGGGCAATGCCCCAAATGGCCCTCAATCAACATGAGTCAATGTGGAGTAAGTTTAAACAATGTTGGAACTTAACTCCAGGAACAACCTTTGTCAACATATCAGCAGGGTTGTCTTTTGTGTGTACTTTCACCAAAGACACATCACCATCCTCAATTATATCTCGAACAAAGTGATATCGGACGTCAATATGCTTAGTCCTTGCGTGATGAACCTGATTTTTAGCCAAGTGGATGGCACTCTGACTGTCACAGAGAACCTCAACACTATCTTGTTCCACACCCAAGTCATTTACAAGACCTTGAAGCCACAATGCTTCTTTTACACCTTCTGTCAATGTCATATACTCTGCCTCTGTAGTAAAGAGAGTCACTGTATCCTGAAGCATAGATCTCCAACTAACCGGAGCACCGTATATCTGAAATACGTAACCAGTAGTAGATCTTAGTCTATCTAGATCACCAGCATAATCAGAATCAACAAACCCACGAACCTGACATGAATCTCCACCGAAGTCCAAACCCACATCCAAGGTACCTTTTAAGTACCTAAGCATCCATTTCACTGCCTCCCAATGTTTCTTCCTAGGGTTTTCCATATACCTGCTCACAACACTAACAGCCTGTGAAATGTCAGGGCGTGTACACACCATAGCATACATTAAACTGCCAACTGCACTAGCATAAGGAACATGCGACATGTATTCCTTTTCTTCCACTGTGACTGGAGATAACTTTCGAGAAAGTCTAAAATGTGAAGCCAAAGGAGTAATAACCGGCTTTGCGTTTTCCATGCCAAACCGTGATATAACCTTCTCAAGGTACCCCTTCTGTGAAAGAAATAATTTTTTATTCTCCTTTTCTCTTCTTATCTCCATACCAAGTATCTTCCTTGCAGCACCCATATCCTTCATCTCAAACTCAGAAGCAAGTTGAGACTTCAATTTATTTATCTCCACCATACTCTTACAGGCAATGAGCATATCGTCAACATAAAGCAAAAGATAAATAAAATCGCCACTACGAAGTTTTTTCAAGTAAACACAACAATCATACTTACTTCGTGTGAACCCATGTTTCAACATAAAAGTGTCAAACCGTTTGTACCACTGCCTAGGTGACTGCTTTAACCCATAAAGTGATCTCCTCAAACGACAAACATGGTCTTCTTTTCCAACAACCTTAAAACCTTCCGACTGATGCATATAAATTTCCTCCTCTAAGTCTCCATGCAAGAAAGTTGTTTTCACATCAAGTTGTTCAAGCTCAAGGTCACCATGAGCTACCAAGCTCAACAACACACGAATAGAAGTGTGTTTTACCACAGGCGAAAATATATCATTGTAGTCAACGCCTTCCCTCTGATCAAAACCCTTAGCTACTAATCTTGCCTTGAACTGAGTACCAGGCTCTAGAGTAGTCTGTTTCTTCTTAAACACCCATTTGCAGCCAATTGCTTTCCTTCCATTAGGCAACGACACTAGATCCCAAGTATGGTTCTTGTGGAGAGATTCCATCTCACCCTGCATAGCTACTAACCAACTCTGACTATCTGAATGACGCGCGGCCTGCTTGTAAGTAGTTGGCTCATCATCTTCCACAAAGAGTGCATATGCAACCAAATCAACTGTATTCAACTGACCATAGTGCTTCAACGGTTCTTCAAAGCCAAATTTTTGAACTTGCTTAACCGATCGTTTTGACCTAGTTAAGGCCAAAGGTTGCTGCTGGGATTGATTATCTTGAACTGGTTGTTGTTCCTCATGGTCTTCAGGCTCATAATTCAGATCATGTGTGTCTGCTTCAACCACTTGTTCATCTGCTGCATCCACAGACGCTTCAACTTCCACTTTCTGAGTGTTACTAGATTCACCACCACTATCAACCAACTCCTTGGCTTTAGTACAAGCTAACAAGGAATTCTCATCAAATGTAACATCTCGACTGATCACAAATTTATTATCCTCTAAACACCATAGACGATAACCCTTCACGCCTTTTGCATACCCCGAGAAAACGGCCTTCTTAGCCCTAGCATCAAGCTTATTTTCTTTCACATGGTAGTAGGCAATACAACCGAAAACTTTCAGTACACTGTAATCAGCATGTTCACCTGACCACACCTCATAAGGTGTTTTGCAGTCTAATGTAGAATGTGGCGATCTATTAATCAAGAAACACGCGGTGGCTATTGATTCAGCCCACCATTCTCTGCCAAGACAAGCATTGGAGCGCATACACCTAGCTCTTTCAAGCATAGTACGGTTCAATCTCTCAGCAATTCCATTTTGTTGTGGCGTGTTTCTAACAGTCCAATGTCAAACAATCCCTTCCTGATCACAAAACTGTTTAAAAGTACCCTCAGTATACTCGGTACCATTATCAAACCTCAAAGTCTTCACCTTTCTTCCAGTTCTATTCTCAACCATTGCTCTCCACCTTTTAAATGTCTCAAATACTTCATTCTTGGACTTCAAAAAATATACCCATGTGTAACGGGAATAATCATCAATGAAGGAGACAAAGTACCTGGAACCTCCCTTAGAGGCGACCTTCGCTGGTCCCCACACATCTGTATGCACATAGTCTAGAACACCTCTGCTCCTGTGCTTGCTTGTACTGAATTTTACCCTGCATTGTTTTCCATATACACAATGCTCGCAAAACTCCATAGTTGGTTTCTGCATACCCTTCAGTAACCCTTGCTTGCTCAGTAGAGACAATCATTTTCCATACTAGATGCATAACTTGCTTCACTAGTATCACCCTTATCTTGCTTTTTCTTGCCCTTCCAAATGTTATCATGATTACTCTTACCTTGATTTGGACAATTTTTCCTAATATGCCTTCACTCTCTACATTTGTGACATTGTGGACCTCTAGACTTTAATCTAGATTTTCCACTATTTGAAGATGATTTCACTTGAGACCTTCCTCTAACAACCAACCCTTCAGCTTGATCTTTCCCATTACCATTTGATGAAGTTTTCTTCCGAATCTCATTGGACAAGAGTGCACCGGTAGTTTCATCAAATGTAAGTTCATCTTTCCCAAACAAAATTGTTTGTACAAGATTTTCATATGACTGCGGCAAGGAGTAAAGCAATATAATTGCTTGGTCTTCATCCTCAATCTTCACATCCACATCTCTCAAATTTGAGATAATCTGTGTAAACTTGGCGATATGATCACCAATTGGAGTGCCCTCATCCATTGCTAGTCTGTACAATTGGGTTTTCAAGTATAACCTGTTTGATAATGTCTTAGTCATAAACTGTGACTCAAGCTTCAATCAAACATCAGCTGTCGTAGTCTCTTCATTAACTAAAAAAACTATGTCTCTATCCAGACACAAGCAAATAGCAGCACGCGCCTCCAAATCCAATTCTTCCCATTCATCATCTGACATGGTTTCTGCCTTTTTATCCTTCCCTAGTAATGCCTTGTGTAATTTCTGAGAAATAAGCAAATTCCTCATTTGTATTCTCCAATATCCGAAATCGTTCTTACCATTAAATTTCTCGATTTCATATTTCCCCACATGTGCCTTGCTCACCTTGGATGCCATTGCAAACAAAAACCTGTGACTTTCTAGACAAGAAGCTTCACTAAGATTTTTTTTTTTTTTTCAAACAACTTGTGCACAAACAAATCCTAGCACTTTTGAATATTCACAATCTTGAGTAGAACAATTCAAGATCAATTTCCCTTAGTGCTCTGATACCAATTGTTGCGCCTTATTGCGGAAGCGGGTAGACACCAACAATTGCACACAAGTACCACAAGGATCCAATCAATTAAATGGAACAACTAGCAAAGAAAGAGATTAGAGAAAATTAAGAACATACCACAAGAGACACAAGGTTTACGTGGTTCAGCAAATTGCCTACGTCCACAGTGAGGTGATTTCACTATATTCAAGAACAAGGTACAAGAAGATGACAATTCTCACACAATCTCTCAACAAGAGATGAAACAATTCAAGGAATTATCTTTCTCTACTCCCTGTGCATCACAGTTTTTCTACGTGCAATCATCATAATAAAAACACCTATAGTTCCTAGTATATAAAGGGACAACAGTTTTCTGTTTGGCAGCAGTTTCCTGTTTCACAGTAGTTTCCTGTTTCACAACAGTTTCATGTTTCCTAGAATTTATTTCCTGTTCAAAAAACAATTTCCAGAAGTCCAAACAGTTTCCTGTTTCAAACAGGAATCCAAACACTTTCCTGTTTCAAACAAGTTTCCTGTTTCACATGTTGCTATTCTGTAGGAGTGCTGAAAATGCAAACACTTGTTAACTTAGCAATTAGCATCCTTCAAAATATCAATGCTTATTTACATTGAGTAATGAAAATGCTCTTCACAGCTTCAGTTTTAAGAAAGTACTCGAGTCCTCAAATATCTTTTATGTTCCAAAAACTCCTTAATGTCATTGGCATGGATGAGAACTAGGCTAGGGTGTTGAGTGAAGATAGATTAATCAACATGTAACTGGGATTATCCAGCCATGTTTTGGATAGAAGCATCATGTGTGTTCCTCGTCCAGATTACCCTGCCAAATTTCTTGTTGACATCTAATTGGTGCGAAGTCCAGCCTTTGATGGCTACAATAGAAAACACTCAACCTGAAACAATGTCTTCAACCTGCGTCAATCATTTGATAAATATAGTGTTCAGTTGCATCATCAATCCAATTTTGATCTTATAAAGCAATGTAAAACACATCGATTTCCTGTTTGGCTCCAGAGGTCTGGGCCATGCTTCTGTACCCCATGGCAAATATAAGCCTGTCACTCCAGGAAAATTTTCTGGGTTCTATCAAACTAGAGACCCTGCTTAAGTATTCCATTTGCAGTTTCTGACCAAATCAACAACTAGCTTTCAAATGTAATTTAAGTTTTTTTTTTTTTAATCTGAAAATCTTTTGATTATAAACAGGAAAGTATTCTGATGCGCCTGATCAATGTGATGACTGGTTTCGCCAGGGAAAAATGGTAAGTCCTATGGATTTTAGTAAAGCAGTACTGCATCCACTACAGGGTGTCTTGTCGTTGGGTCTTCTTTTCATGTTATCCTTTAAGTCTAATACTATTGGTCTCCTTCCAGATGAAATTAGTAAATTGGTTTTTCTTAAGAAGATAAACTGAAAGGGGAAGACGTTGTGCTCACTTCAGCACATGAGCCCAATGGGAGTACAAAGAGACTAAATTACACTTTAACTAGAGAACCCAAAGGGTACATAATCCTATCAATGAAAACATGGTTCATAATATTCTAGTTTATCCAGGATATATCCTGTCATTTCAATCCATTTTTCAGGTGAAAATATCCAACTTATCCATGATATATCCAGATGCGTCCTGGTATTAGAAGAATTATCCATGATATTTATCCCTTTTTCAATGGCCAATATATCTTCCCGATATATATATTTTGAATCATTCTATATCATGGATAATTTGGATATTTTCACCTAAAAATGGATAGATGTTAAGATATTTTGAACCGTGATTCAAAATCCCATGCTTAGCTTTTATCGTAAAACAGAAAGGCTGCTACTGTCCCTGCAAACGTTTTTAAAAGTTAAAACATCTTCCATTCCTTTCTTTCCAAATTGCTCACATGATGAAGTGCAGGAGCCTCTCCCACATCCAAGAGCTCAGGGGAGCTAGTAAGGTTATTAACTCTGTTCCATCCCAACAGCCAGTTTACAATGGAGCCTTGCACAGTCTAGTGTTTTGGAATTCAATTCATTAAGGCAGCATGTTAAATATTTTGGGAGTAAGGATACTGAAAGATCAAGTGGTCCACATCCTCATCAGGTTGTAAGCACAGACGCACACTATTTGTGATAGTAAGACTCTTCTTGCAAGTTGCTAACGGTGACAATTCTGTTACGAAAGGCTGTCCGTATAAAGAATGAAGCTTTGGAGGGGATCTGAATTCCCAATTTTTTTTTTGGGAAATTGAGCAGGGTTATACAGGTTCCCCAGACCTTTAAAATATTATTGAAGAAGATTACATCCTCACATATACTCCGCATATTTTATCTTCATACACAATTTTCTTTAGATCCTCAGAAAATGAGCAGGGTTATTAGTCGTGTCAGCTTGGTATTTTTCAGCTATGATAGTTTTCCAGAGAGTGTCTGGGTGCTTTGCAACCTTCCATATCCACCTGGTTCTCACCTCTTGCTTGCAATGTATACTTGCTTCATTATCGGCTTGGGAGGTGATTCATATTTATTAAGTCTTTCTCCATAGCATTCGGTTTCCTAAATCTAGGCTTCTTCCTGCATCTTTCATGCAAGTGCCCCAATACTACCGATCAATATGACACTACTTAAAACCTAGATAAATGATAGTTTGCCAGAAACCTTCATTCTTTGATCTATGAATGATTTCAGTCCACAATTCAGGCAATATCCAGCTCTACAAATGTCTTGCAACTTTTGGACTAGTAAAGCAGTGAGTCATATCATAATCATCTCTCCTCAAGTACATTACAACTGAATCACCTATAGCCTCTAGAAAACTTGGTTGAAACTCTCTGTATACTTGTGCAAAAATAGGCTCCATTGGGCGAGAGAAACCAGCTTGCCATGTGAAGATTCCGAGTCAAATACATTAAATATGATAAAACATTCCTTTCAGTTGCAAACTTCTTTACTTCATCTTCTGATTTGAGCAAAACGATTACACTTCTCTGATCAAGATGTCCAAATGTATAAATCACCAACCTCCCCCCACCCCCCTCAAAACAACTTGTACACTTTCTTTTTGGTTCCGTGTTAACAATAGAAACTTCCTTTTTATGAGCTGTACTGCGATCCTTGAAGTTGTTCAGGTGTCCTTCCAATCTTACGATCACCGCGAGTTCAATGAATTTCCAAGGGAAGGAATGCTTCACATGGATAAGCTTAGAATGTTTGATTGAGATCTAGTTTCATGTTGATCAAAATAACAAAAAATCTTGTATTGTTTGTTTATCCTTTATTCCATGTTGTGTATTATTTATCGAAAATTTATTTGTAGATTACTAAGAGGGAGATATTCTTTGTTCTCCTTGATGTGCAGATTAAAGCTCACCCTGTCGATGGCACTGGTGAGAAAGCCAAAGATCCATTTTTTGGGCTCACAATGGGTGGTGATTCTCAAGCTTCTACTGATTTGTTCAGGTGAATCAGTAGATGGATTATGACACAATTATCTTATTTGGAGTAGTATTCAGCAACTACAAACCTTGATTCCTGGAGTCTTGTTAGTAATAGACCTTCATTATATGCAGAATTTGGAAATGGATATTTTGCAGGGTTCATCAATTGAAACATGCTTTTGTGCAATAGATGGTTTTGCGTCGAAGAGGGCAGTGCTGCTAATCCTTCAGTGATCTTAATCCATGGTTTACCTTCACAGGTGAGATACTTATGAACACCTACATGTTTAACTCTACAACAAATTCTATTTATCAATGCTTCACAACTTTATTAGTGGAATATTTACAATATGTAGTCATTCATAATTTTTATTTGTGTAATCCTGCTCATATGTTCTTTTTAATCCTTCAAATTTCCAACTTTACTGTAAAGGTTTGGGCTCCTTAAAAGTACACTCACTTTCCAGAAAAGAACTCACTTTTCAGAAAAGAAAAAAAATAAAAAGTTATAAGAGTGCATCTTTCTCTGTTACACTTTCCAGTTACTACAATTTGGTTAAATCTCAAGTTCAAGATAATGTTCCTGTGTTGCTGTGATGTAAGTGGGTTAATTTAGTAATATTATTAATTAATATTGTAATTGTGGCTAATGGCATGATAATTTAACGGATAGTACCACTAGGTCATGAGTTCAAGCTCAGCTTGCGACATCTTTTGAGGGTTCTGAAATCCTATAAAAAGGCTGGAAAATGACAAAGAAGAGAGGAACAAACCCCTTTCCACACCCCCTTCACCTAGCCCTCGAATTCCCCTTTCCACACCCTCTTCACCTCGCCCTCGCCCTCGCCCGAAATCCTTTCTATGAATCACTACGTCGTCCCCAATTCGAATAATCCCTACCAAACCCTTGGCCACACATTTTTACTCCACATCGGCTAGTTGGTTGAATCTTAACTTCCTTCCCCAATACCAACTTCCCAGTTACCTTGGTTACCCACCTCAACAACCTCATCCCACTCGCATTAACCAAATTGAATCATGTGATGAGGTCCTTGCGAGATTTGGAGTTTCCCACTTCCCATAATTATCTGGTGGAAGACCAGCAGAGAGATCCTAATCCGCTTTTGCAAATCAGATGACAGTTTCAACTCCCTTTAGGTCGGGGTAAAGGATTTGGGAAAGGCAGCAATCTTCCTGTTAACCCTCCTAATTTAGGAGAACAACGCTACAGTGAAGGTAATTTGTTGATAATGATCAGTTGGCTTAGGTTCTTGCAATGATGGAACATAGGGTCGATACCGGCTTGAAGTTGAAAGTCCCTTCTTATGATGAGTGGAGTTTGGTGATGCATTTATGGACTGGTCCATGGAGATTGACCATATTCTTGAGTTTAAAAACATGTGAGGACTGAAAACTGTACAGCTGGTGGCAAGAAGAATTTGTGGTGTGAACCGTTATGTGGTTATCTCCTTTAAACAATTGGTATGACATGCGTGAGTTGATGCATGTTGCTTTTGTTCCTTTGGTTTATATATCTTTGGGCGCTTGATGGGACTTACATAGAATGGGCACTCAGTTACTGACTATATGCTACTGAATTTTGTATTATATATATGCGAGCTAAGCAGCAAAAGCCAGAATGACAAACTGCCTTCCATTTCTACCATGAGTTGGATGCGATGATTAAGCTTATCTTAGCATTGGAGGAGTTTGATACACTTTTGGCAGCTGAAAAACATCGCCAAATGAACCGACACGAAGTTGCAGTTACAAGACCGTTCCGAGAAAAAATCTTTGACGACTCTACCACACAAATCTACTACTTACCCACTGCGCCCTACTACTGATGGTCCTCTTAGGTGCTTTGAATGTGGTTAACCTAACCATGTTCATAATAATTGCCCGTAAGGAAAGTCTGTTTTGTTGACTGATGAGATTGATGAACGTGAATGTAAGGAACAAGTACCTCCAGTTGATGGCGAAGGCGAACTTATCTCCTTGGTGGCAAAAGGCACAACTTACATCCTTGAAGCTTGTGAACTTCTTCAGCCCGAGGAGGTTGATGTAAGTGGGTTAATTTAGTAAATCATTTATTAATATTGTAATTGGGCCGTAAAGCCCATAATAGTTGGGGCATTATTAGCCAATTAAAGTTAGGTTAAGTTAGCTTGCCAAAAAACTAGGGAGATAATAAATAAGGCAAAGCATTGATCATTATTCTTTAGTTGATTGGATGAAAGAGTATTTGTTTATTATTTATCTTTGAATTAGGCTTTATAATAGATTTAGTTTCGTTTTAGCTTAGATAGATGCTTAGATCTATCATTTAGTTTCCTTTCATGTTGTTAGGCATTCAAATAAATTAGTTAAAACAGAATTATGATATTCTAGTTTGCAAGTGTTTGATGGAGGTATCTCAAGAATGGCCAAGGCTGAAACTATGTTTCCATTTCAATGTTTGTAACAGGCATATTCTTATCGCAAAGTTCTTCCTATACTATCCAAGGACTACCATGCAATTGCTTTTGATTGGCTAGGTAAGATCAAACAGTGAAACTCTAGACATATGTATATCCTGTAATGCTTATAGTCAATTTCCATTCTGAATCATAATCTGACTTTTACGATATCTTGGTATTCCTCACATGATGTTTATTACCATTGTGTACAATGGAAGTTTGCTAATTCCAGTTGAGTAGTCCTCCATTATCTTTGTTTCCAACTGTAAGACTGTTAAGGTGTATACACAATGATATTTTGTTAATCGACAATGCTCACATTATGATTCTGATTCTGACGTGCACTTTAAATTGTCTGAAGGATGCTGCTATGCACCCAATCCCTCTCTTTTCTTCTTTCTCCACTGTTTTCATTTCCCCAGTCTTTCTGTGCCTTTCACCAACACTAACCAGGCTCCTTCCAACTCTTTCTTTATCTGAATCACCCTCTTAATCAACCCTCAACACCAAAGTCGAGTAGCAAGCATGATAGTCCAGTAATGCTAGCTGACTTTCATGGTGAGGGACAACTAAGAGGGTGAGAGAATGCTGGACCTCAAGATACACAACATATGTTATGGTTTATAATTTGATTACATATTTATGTATGGTTTTCCCTTATATTTGAAAGGGCTAGTTATCAAAAGCGCAGCCAAATCTGGTTTGTTGGCATCTATAGTTGGAGAGATGCTACATTTATGCCCTAGTTCAACTTTCTTTACCAGGAATACATTTATGCCTGATTGCCAAATTTATTTTCTGTCCATAGAAAACTAATGTATTAGCATAAGAATAATACTAACAATAAAAAAATTGAGTAATTTTATTAGAAAATTATATTGCTTTTACACATTTTATGATCAAAGCTAACAGAAGCTGTACTCCCTTCAGGGTTTGGATTTTCAGACAAGCCTCAACCAAGATATGGTTTTGACTACACTTTGTCTGGTACTTTTCTTTGTGAGGCAAGAAGCATAGATCTTCCACATATTCTGAACTATTTTATGAACTTACATGATGGTTTTTTTTTTTTTTTTTTTTTTAATGTCATTCAGAATACGTTTCTTCATTGGAATCTCTTATAGGAGAGCTTGCCCTCGATAAGGTTTCCTTAGTGGTTCAGGTATGCTCTAGTTCTTTCCCTATACATTAATATAGGTGCAGGTGTCTTGCTTGTGACATGTTTAACTGTAGAAAGAAATTTGATCTATTCATATTTTCTAGGGCTACTTTGCTCCCGTGGTTGTCAAATATGCTAGCAATCACCAAGAAAAGCTGAAAGATCTTATACTTGTTAACCCTCCGGTAAGAGATTGTCCAAAAAAGGTCATTAGATTTTGTATTAATATTTACATATTATCAGTTGTGTAATGGTGCATTCTTGTTTTCTTCAAGTGAACAAATACTCGAAAGGAAAATAGTTTGACATCGCACTGCAAAATCTTATTATTATTAAAAAAAATTATGCAGAATCTTTAGGGAAGTACCGATGTAGTTGGTAGTTCATATTGTTTCTTTGTGTTGTAGCGTGAAAACTAATATATTTCTTTATTTGAAGCTAACGGACAGACATGCAAATCTCCCATCAACATTGTCTATATTCAGCAACTTTTTGCTGGGTGAAATATTCGCACAGGTTAGGGATTTCATGTGTGACTATATTGTGTACCATATTGCAATGTTTAAGACAAAACATTGATTTATTAAGTGATGAAATTTCTTTGTTTCCCAACACATCAGGATCCTCTTAGAGCTAGTGATAAAGTCTTGACTAGTTGTGGACCATACAAAATGAAGGAGGAGAATGCTGTGGTTTATAGAAGACCTTACCTCACATCTGGTTCTTCAGGTTTTGCATTGAATGCAATAAGTAAATCCATGAAGAAGGAACTAAAGGTATGGTTCTCCTTGCCATGATCTTTGTGAATTTTAATTTTGTTGTATTATTAGGTTCTTGAATCCAAACCTGAACTGATGGAAATGAAATGTTAACTTTGATCGACTTTCAAATTTCCTATCAGACCAAAGGTGTGAAAAGGAGAGAGAATTGGAGGAGGAGGTTATGAATGGGATAGCAGCTAGGACTAGATAATCTTTTCATTCTGCTGTGAAAGGTCGAAAAATGATTCATTTAAAAAGAAAATTTGTTTAAATTTTTTATTTATATCCCTTGACCCCCCACCCCAAATGCTACCGGCAGGGTTTGAACCCTGGACTTGTGATACTATCAGCCACAAGTCCATCAGCAGAGCCAGTACCCCATTGGCTTATTTTCAAAGAAATGTTGTCACTGTGATGCATGAAGTATGTAGTTGATATGACACTAATGAATATATGCATACATGAAAACCTTCCTTCTGTAAATGAAGGTAAGACGTGCTAATACCAGCATGCACATTTGCATATGAGTAAGAATATCGTTTGAAATCATTTGTGCTTACAAGATGTAGGTATATAGTTTAGTTATGAGTCACGACTACGACAGTAATTGTAACAGAATATATAGATGGACAAAGTGAGCAATTAAACTTCGATCACCCAGTTCTCTTAATATACTAAAGAAATTTTCATGTTAATGTGCAGGCACATGTCAAAGAAATGAGAACAATATTATCCAGTGAGAGTTGGAAAGTCCGTACAACTGTATGTTGGGGTCAGAGAGATCGTTGGTTGAGTTATGATGGTGTTGAAGATTTCTGCAAGAGCTCAAACCATAAACTAGTGGAGCTTCCTACGGTAGTTACCTGCTCTATATCATTTTATAAAATGAATCTTCTCACTGTTTGAAACTAAAGTAGGCTTCAGAATTCCGAATCAAATTACATATTATATTACATGCTTTAACTTCTTTGGTCAAGGAACTTATCTTTTGATCATGTACGTTACTTTTAATCACCGATTAATCACTTCTAGACAGTAGGGCATATTGATTCCTCATTTAACCGATTGAACTGAATTAAGTCACTTAACTAGGCCATGTCTTGGCTAAGTTATGGACTTCTGCAACTTGCTGGTAGCTGGTTAACTTGGCACAAAAGAGGATGTTTTAAAACAATAATAAATAAATAATTTAACAATTTGGGGTCTTCAATTTTTCTCTAATCGCATATGTTACGCTAGGGCCACACCAAGAAACAGAGTAAAGAGACTAGAGAATGAAGATCAGGAGAAGAGAGAAAGACGATCAGAAGAGGAGAGGAAGAAAAAGAAATTAAGAAAGCAAGGGCTACTCTTTTGTATTGTTGATCTGTAGTATTAGTTTTGCTAAAATTAGCATATATTTGACTTGTGACACAGGTTTTGACAATTGGTGCTTTACTACTTCAGTATTCATTAATCTTCATTACTTTCTTGTAGTACACATATTACTTAAAGGATAGATGTTTACAAGAAATCGGTCCATTAGTTCCAATTAAGCTCAGGTTGTTCTTGGATTAATTAGGGTCCAGTTAAGGTTAAAGTACATAGGTTATTTCTATCTGAAAATCTGAACTAGTGCAACTTCAATGTTGTGGTTTATGTGAACAGTTAAGATGAATAGGGATTAACTTAAATTTCTTGGTTTCTGCAGGCAGGGCATCATGTGCAAGAGGATAGTGGCGAAGAACTTGGAAAAATTATTGCAAGAATTATCCGCTGAAGTAGTTTCACAGGGTTTTGCAAGGTTAGAAATCAATCTCCCTTTCGATATGTTGACTGGGTCTTCACCTTCAGGTTAAAGTGAATGCTGCTTGTCTAAATATGACATTGCTTCATGTTCAATGTTAGCTACAACTCTGTATTATTATTATTATTCATGGGCCACATGGATATCAAAGTTCCAGCGTTAGCTCACCATTGTGTACTTGCGCATATGTAATTAAGACAAACCGTAGAAATTCAATTATATTTCAACATAGCATTGACAATCAAATGAGGATGTACTTGAATATTTCAGCCTCAACTATTCTTTGTATATAGCATGCAACTCTGCTTCAGCGATGAATGCTGATTCCATATCAATTAGACGATCTATTTGTGCTTAGAAATTCCTGCAATGAAATCAACACTTAATTCACTCTAAAAATTTTGATTTAGCTAATTGACTTCCCAAGTAGTATTCTGGGAAGTTCAAATCTCAAAAATAAACTTGAAAGAGAATCTCAACCTAACTGTATCATCCACAGTGTCCTTATTTTTAAATCAAAATTTCTTCACATATGTTATTAAGGAATTTCGATTAGTGGATGACTGAGATGAAACCTATAATTCGAACCGAATGTCCTGAGTTGCTAAGTATGGTATGTTCTTATTAGGTAGATAAGGATCCATTAAAATTTGGTCACAGTGGGTACTTGATGAACTTGTGGATATGCTCTGAAGTCTGAACCAATATTTGTATGGGAAAGAGAGTTTTATGAGTGCAGATTGTTTGGTCTGCCATTTTTAAGGTTATCCATAATTCTTTATAAACCACCTAAAAGATTGGGTGCCAACAGTGTGTCATACTGTCATTCAACCAGTCTAGCAAACCATTGTCACCCTTAATTCTTCAATAAATCACTCCACCTTCAAATCTACTCCAATAAATTTCAAGAGGTACTCTAGTAATAACCTCTACTCCTAAAAACACTAAAGATCTACAAATCTTAGTTAAATTTTTATAGAAAAAAAAAACTACCAACTTGGTTAGAATTTGAATCATGTAAGTTACCAACTTCATTATACTTTTCCTTATCCTTTGCTCGTTCTAGAGTTCCAAATCCATTATCTCATACCAAATAGTTCACATTTGATGTTTTGTTAACTTCAAAGATAATTCAATCTGCTTATGCTGAAATTTTGAGGAATTGTGTGAATGAACATAAATATGTATCAATTGCAGCATGATTCAAATGGCCCCTCGAGATGGATGTAGAAAAATGAAAAAAATCCAGATCTCCTTGCATATCAACTTTGATTTTTGTTGCTTCATTTGAGTTGAATTTTTTTAGGAAAAGTATGGATAAATGTCAGAATATTGTGTTAAAGTTTCAACTCAATTCAACAAATGCGTCAATCCCATGTTTTGTGATGACACCCCAGTCAGCATGTAAATTGTAAAATCTCTGCCTTTGTATCATTACTGACCACCATATTTGGATGCTGATCAGCGGTCAGTACCGGTCCTGTTAGCAGTCCACACTGCAAGCAACAAATCAACACTAAACTCTTTAGTGGTTAATAGGGCCAATAAGAAAATCAAAAATATGTAAAACCATAGTTTTTTGAAATTTTGTTCAATCTTACATGTTTTTTCGAGTACTCCAAATGCGTAAAAAACAAAAATGGTTACTTGGTTTGTAAAAAAATGGTTTTAGTCCCTTGAATCCCAAAGCCCCAATAAATAAACAAATAAATAAAATTTGATTAAGCTCCCCCAATCACTAACCCTAAACCACCAAAATACCCAAATACATTTCCCTTTCTCAACTTGTAAACTTTACATGTTTTTTTTTTTTTTTTTTTTTTTTTTCTGATGAAGTAATTTTACATGGTTATTGGGGAGCATTTATGCCTTTAAATTTACATGGTCATTGTCCATTTACTTGGTTATGAATATGCTGTCCTTTCAAATTGCCTTTAAACATGAATACATGTCATACTACCAACCACAAGTCCCAAAAATTTGGCTCCCAATAACCAATGGTTTAGTTGTTATTTGCAGTGATTCCACTAAAAATAAAGTAGTGTGCATTCAGTGACATGAAGCTAAAAGCAAAGTTGATGTATAACCAATTTTGTGTTTAAGTTAATCAATTGTGATATTTGAATATTAATTGACAATTGTGGTCTAATTAGTTAAAGTGCTATTGACAAAGAACCCATGACATCAATTAAGCTAATGACAAGGCAAACTCACTTTGTTTTCCTCCAGACAAAAAGCACACAAACACTAATCTTTTTAGGGAGAGTTGTCCACTAAACATTACCAAGTTCATAACATTAAAGATGGAAACCAGATGTTATACTTTACATAGTTGTTGATTCCCCTAGTATATTTGTATCATACAATTGATATTATCATGACATCAAAACCTAATGATGCTTTGTTCGACGAAAGTCTTAGGCCTGTTTGGTTGCAAGACTCATAACTCGGACGACATCTCTAAGTGACCCCAAAAAAACTTGTTTGTGTTTTCTATTTAAATCCTTATAAGTGGCATATTTCAAACATTACCTTCATTTCGCATGCATGGAATTGGAATCCTCTTGAAAAATATCAATGTACCATAACTGAAGGTGAAGAACATAGCAAATGATTTCAGTACCTTCAAAGAGGGAAAGAGAGATTTGAAACATGAGACAGACATGAAGAGAAAACCTCCACACCTTTTTCCAAACCTAATAAAACAAAACTTATCAATCTAACCAAATAGATGAACCATTGAAATGAGCATTTTTTGCCAGTAGTAAAGCATATTTAACTCATCACAACACATTCAAACAACCTGGAGGAATAATATATTCAGTGGAGGGAGTTTATTTGGAGTGACAGAAAAGAAAAGAAAAAAAACCCGATATATTTGTTTTTGCTCAAGATAACTAGATTACCCTTTTTGTCTATATAATTAAAGATGGTATCAATTCTATATTCCCTAAACATAAGTTCTCATCCATGACATATTCATGCAATGATTAAGAATATATAACAAATAATAGTGTAAGGTCACCGATCATATTGCAAATGTGGGTGGAATAATTGCTGGACATCATTCCTTATTCTACATGAAGATGAAGATGTTTTTGAAACCGAAAAAAAAGAAGGATTTGCACGTATAACTCATCAATTGGTTAAGGGAATACACTGACGTTTCATGCACACACAGAATTTCAATTTGTGGCATTTGATGAGAATCCACAGCATGGTATCCTATACATCCACCAAGCAATCTTCCTTTAAGTGCTTTTTCATCAAATGCCACAACTTCTTGATTTTTACTTGGGCTACTTTGAACTTCTAGATGGTAAATGAGTATCAGATCCTCTGCTTAGGCTGAAGTATGTTTCAGGTGACCTAAATTGACCCTAGAAAGGAGCGTGACGCTTCCTTTTCTTCTGTTGCGGAGACCAAATTTCTACATCATGGTGTAGCCAGACCGCTCATACACAATTAGTGATGTTGAAACATAAGATTATCATTCTGATGAAGGTATTCAAGATGTCCAACTTATCGTTCTAACTCATGCTTAAGAAAACATCTTGTTTCAATTTCAATGACAAACAATAGGCGCCCTGAAAAGTAAACTCTGGTATAGATTGAAAGGTATAGTATAGATAATGAAATTTTTATACTTTGATGTTTCATACACAACAGCATACTTAAAAACTATTTAAAATTAATGCACTACCAAAATTCAATATCAGTGTTTATGACTTTGTTCTAATGTGCAATACTAACCAAGAAACTTACCGAAAATTAAAGATAAAATTTGAGTGTGCAGAGAATAAATATAGATTGAGACAGAAAAATCGGTCAGATAGCTTTCCTGATACTGTATACTTTGAGAGACAATCTACGTGCTGTAAGGGAGACGATGGAAAGTACATGTTTGCGTGTTGGTTGATTAGCATGTTTTTAAACATTTAACTGAGGAAACAACTATATTAGTTAATTAGCATGTTCATTGCCATATGCCACGCACATGCACGACTGCTAGTATATATATATGATGTTCTGTTGCATGATATATACTGCATTCTTCAGTCTTTAAGTGTTGAGAGTTAGAGGTGCTTAGATTAGTACAAATCCTTGAAAATCGTAGTGTTTTTAGTTCAAAAATGATGATTGGTTTTGATGATGCTTATAAGGTGGTTGTTGCCATGACACCTTTGTATGTTGCTCTGATCTTAGGGTATGGATCTGTGAAGTGGTGGCACTTATTCACCCCTGAGCAGTGCAATGCCATTAACCAACTTGTTTGCTACTTCACTCTTCCTCTCTTTACCTTTGAGTTTACCGCCCATGCTAATCCTTTTGAAATGAACTACTTGTTCATCGGTGCTGACGCAATATCAAAATTCATTATTGTGGTGGTTTTGGCCTTATGGGCTAACTGTAGTAGTAAGGGGAGCTATTGTTGGTCTATAACAAGCTTTTCTTTGATTACTCTCACCAATACCCTTATTGTGGGAGTGCCTTTGATTAAGGCCATGTATGGACAGGATGCAGTGGACCTTGTGGTGCAATCATCTATAGTGCAAGGAATCATATGGACAACGATTTTCTTGTTCGTGTTAGAGTTCCGCAGGACAAGAATTGATACTGCAGCATTAACTGTGGTGAACACTAGCACCCAGTCTCACATTACCTCAGATGGTGTGACAAAGGATATTGAAACAAATGATCAGACTGCTATAACAACAAATCCAAGACCCTCTTTCTTGTGTCTGATGAAGAAAGTGTGGTTAAAGTTGGCTCTTAATCCAAACACTTACGCCAGTATTCTTGGCATCACATGGGCCATTATTTCAAACAGGTTTGTAACAATTAAGATGTGCTATTTATAAACAGAACTATATAGAAAAATTGTACCCGTAGAACAAATTAACACGATTTTCATATACTGAATTTTTTATTTTGATTTATAGGTGGCACTTTGAAATGCCAAGCATCATGGAGGGTCTGTACTGATCATGTCAAGAGCAGGAACAGGGACAGCCATGTTTAGTATGGGTGAGAGGAACCTTAATCATTTCAACTTCTTTTGATTTGCTCGTGGTGTAGGTTTTCATGGAATTCTTACTTACGAATTGGTTAACTATGTGCAGGATTATTCATGGCACAGCAAGAAAAGTTTATAGCATGTGGAACAAACCTCACTGTGTTTGGTATGACATTGAGGTTTATCGCAGGCCCAGCTGCAATGGCCATAGGTTCTATTGCTGTTGGTCTTCATGGAGACACGTTACGTGTTTCCATAATCCAGGTACTACTGCTCGGCCTCAAGTTCTAATATCTGTTTCTTAAGTAGGATTTGAGTATGACCGTATAATATATATACAATATTGTGGTTGTGTTCGTGTTGCGTGTGTTACTCATCAGTATAATTTATACCTTTGTTTGTTTGCAGGCAGCATTACCACAGTCCATCACCTCTTTTATTTTTGCGAAGGAATACGGACTGCATGCAGATGTCCTGAGCACGGCGTAAGTTCAATTGTCTGATAATCTTCAAAATGTATACTTAAGAACAGGACTTCCCATTAACTCAGTTGCTTAATTATGATTAAGTTTAAAAAATGTTTTTTTTCTATTTAATCAAATAAGGTTCATATCAACAACCATACTGAATGACAGCATCTTATGTTTGCAGGGTTATCTTTGGAACAATTGTTTCCCTACCGGTATCGATAGGTTACTATTTCCTACTAAGTTTTTTGCATTGATAGCCAAGCCAATATGCTTCTTTCTTTTTTCTTCTGGGTTTTTGTATGAATTCTCTATGGAGGAGTTAGATCAGATTTAGGGACTATAATCTAAGATCTAAATCCTTAAGATTATGTAAGTTTTCGTCTAAATTTTGCTCTTTCTTAATAAATATCAACGGTTTCAGAATTGGATGTGGTGATGTATGAATATTTGTATAGGTAAAATGATGTTTTTGTAATTGGATCTCACGCATAACCAAATTAAGCTAATTCCAGGCCGGTCTCTGCAATATGTGTGATTGCAAACCAACATTTTCTGCAACAAACTCTGTCATTCGGTATTCAAAGACTCACTTAATCCATAATTAATATTCGTTCAGTCTCAATTTTTCCACAAATATAACATTTTACAACATATTACCCTCATCGACCTTGACCTCTCTCAGAACTTCCCTTGATCACCCCATGCAACTTTAATACATATTAGACTTGAACTTGTTTATACA
This sequence comes from Berberis thunbergii, assembly GCA_003290165.1. NCBI lineage: Eukaryota > Viridiplantae > Streptophyta > Magnoliopsida > Ranunculales > Berberidaceae > Berberis > Berberis thunbergii. The sequence continues at coordinate 117,235 of QNQO01002244.1, forward strand.
TCACAACTCTGTGGCAGTACCATCAAGGGTTATACAATTGAACATCATGTCCTTCAGCCTCCGCGTAAGGCACTGAGGCAGGCTTTATGGGTTATACACTCCTAGAGCACTCCCAAGTCCTTCAACTTCTACCTAAGGCACTGAGACGGCCTTTCTGTGTTATACAACCCTAGAAAGACATCTTTAATATTGTTTGCTTGATCACAGGAAGCTTTACTGAAAATTATATGATCATCATCAACAAACATAAGGTGGTTGATAAGGGGGGAGTATCGTCTAGGTCTGAATCCAGTGATGATTTTCTTTCATCTCCTCTGGTATTCTTGAGATAGGATCACCTTGGGGTACAATTGACAAGACTCAGTATTCAATGGTGATTAACCACTGTTCAACAAGTTGAGCCCCTTAGAAGTATCATAATGTCGAGGAGATGGGATGACTCAATTCTATCATAAGCTGTGGACATATCCATCTAGCGCCATCAAAGGGTGTGATATTTGAGGTAGTGTTTTTAAGTGACGAAAGATTTTAAAAGCAATACAAGTATTATCTACTATCAATCTACCTGGCGTGAGAGCACCTAGGAAAGGATAAATGATCTTGGGTAGAAAGATTTCAGTCTCTTTGCTGAGTTTTTGTAATTGATCCTATCAGCTGTGAAAAGTGGATATCTAAAGTCAAATTTGGACAGTTAGAATATGATTGGGTGATAATTTGTTATTTTTTGATTATGCAAAACTTGCAATTTCGTTTTTACAGATCTATAACTTGTAGAAAAGATGTGTTAAGATCTACAAAGCCCTGATGGACCTGTTAGAAGATGCATCAAATTTATATATTCCAGGATGATCATCTAACACCTTCAGTTGGAGCACTTGTTTCTTGATTTTCTCCAAACAGCACTCACCTGTGTTTCTCGAAGCTGAGGCACTATTTCTTGGGTCTCTGACAGTAACTCTGATATGATCATGGTGAAAATTATGTCCATTCTCTCATTTACCATTTAGATATAGGGAAAACTGGAAACAAAGATGGATTCTACGAAAAAATAGTGAAATCTCTTAGGTTTTCACGAGGTTTTGAGTAGGGCTCCTCCGAGCAGCTGCTCAAAGGATATTGTGAACTCCATAAATACATGAAGATTTAATCTCTCCTCTCGAGCGAGAAATTAGCCTGCCATAATTTCTGCACAGGAGAAGATTAACAGACACTATCATCAAGTAAAAATGATGGATACACAAAAGCAGTAACTTCATACAAACTTTGTTCTAAACATTTCTCTAGCTTTTCTCGTCTCTTACAATCTCTAGATTTCTCTCCAACTTTCTTACATACCTTTCAACAACATCAATAGGCTATACATAGAGATGAATGGCGATGTTTTTAGCATCGTTATGTTTGTTCTAAATGAAGGGTGTAATTGTGGACCAATGGATACTATATCAGTGCACATTTGAGCATTTGAGCTAATAAGAGTGATGTCAATGGCATAACAGCTCAACGGTTAGAGCTTGACGGATGGTACCACTAGATCATGGGTTCAAACTCAGCTTGCGGCATCTTTAGTGGATTCTGGGATCCTATAAAAACCCTGCTTGCCTTTCAAAAAAAAAAAAAAAAACAAACAAGCTAATAAGAGTGATCAACAATTCCTAAGAGTAGAGAATCTATTCGTGATTGAGAATGGAGGCCCCTCGTTGGTTGTGGTCACCATCCAAAATCACTTGGAAACTGCTTCAATAGTCCTATTCAACCACTGTACTGCACAAAACATAAGTTGGCCAAACTTACACTGCAATATTGACGGTCCCTCGTGGGTTGTGGCACCATCACTGAAGTTCCCTACTTAGTCAAAGAGTTAAAGCATGCATCATGATAAACCAAAACTTCACAACAGAAAGCAGGTCCTTATGGTGTAAGCATTTTGTGTTGCCCTCATGAAAGCAAGTTTGAACACATTCGAACAACCGTTGACAGTTTTACGGTGTGTTAACAATGTTTTATGGATCCAAGATATGCAAGTTAGCCAGGTGGATCAATTTTAACCCGAAGAGAAAAGGATATGCATATATCAAAGCAACGAAATTTCTGCAAGCAGTTTCTTTTTTTTCCCTACAAATAAGATCACTATTAGCTAAAACTGCACATTTCTTACTTTTTTCAGCAGTCTAGGTTGAGCCGATGTGAAATCCTTGCTCAGCTAGCCAGCTATAGACTAGGTTGGTTGGATATATGACATAGTTAATCTGGTCGGGAGAAGAAGAAAAAAAAGATCTTTTCTGAAGTGAAGAGACCCATTTGATAACATTTGATACTTAAGTGATCTGCATGGAATTGTGTACTCACTGTTATATTTTGCCTCCAGACGTTGCGATGCTGAGAAATACAACTGTATAGTCTCAACGTAGGCATCGGAACATCATTAGCAACCTCATACTTCTTTGTACTCCGCTTCTTCTGTTCTTACATTCTCAACCTACGCTGCCACTCTTTCACTAGCTGGTTCTCTAATTCAACCCCCACTGGATGCACAGAGGACAAAAGAAAAAAAAAAATTACAGCTCCTGGGAGGGGTTGGCCTGTATCTCAGCCCCATCAGTTAATTAGGTGTCGACTCATTTGCTGGAACTGAAAGAGTTTCATTATCAGATTGAATGCAGTCCTGATGTCGTGCCGCTTGAACACTTGCGCTCTATTTGCAGCCCACCACTCTTCTGCTTCTTTCTCACTGAAACGTTTCCGACTGCATAAAAGATTTTTCACAAATGAATAAATTAACCTGGAAGGATGCAGCATGACAACTGAAGACAGCATTATGCTTAGAAAAAGCAGAACATACTTGGACATTAATTCCATGAGTTCATGAAAAAACATTATGTGAGGTTCGTTAAGGGAAAGAAACATGCAAGGAAAAAACAAAAGGACCATCGCCTCTTATACAAGTGGCATCAGCCTTTATATGGGTACTGCACAGCAACATAGGATCTCTGTGATAAACCTTGAAGGCCGTGCTTAAATTCCACAGATTACATGGCATAAGGGCAAACTCAAGCATTTGATTTCATTTTTATTTCCCCAACATGTTTCCTCAATTCAATGAGTTTCCTTCAAAAGTGTAATATATATCATTTTCTTATTCCCCCCTCCCCCTCACCCCTCCAAAAAAAAAAAAAAAAATTTGTATCACGAAAAGGGAATGCAAACCTCTCGCCAAGTCCAGCTAAGTAAACCAGAATCGAAGCCACCAGGTAATCTCCTTCCCTCCTTTTTTCTCTCAACCTTTCTCCCTCTCCCCTCTTCCTTCTCATCCCCTCTCTGCTGAAGCTGTTTTAGAAGCTAACTCAAGTGGCTTAAACCAAACTTGGGTGTTCTGTATGCTAAATCGATAAGAGTTTTTGCAATTACATGACGGGTCTCTGATCGTTACTAGGTTTTGCTTCAAATCATCACTAGTGAAACTTGGCCTTAGAAGAATGGGTATCATGAGGGATTGATTGATTTAAAATACCACCTTAGGTCTTGGGTAGTCAATGGGGTCTGATTTCTAATGCTTTAATCAATAATTCGGCATGGCTATGGGATTATCTTCAAACTTCACAGAGTTTCAAGTATGTCAATTGTTCAAAGACGATTTATTCAAACTTCCTTCAAATTATAGGTTTAAACCAAACAGAAAATTTTCATATTTCCGTGAAACAACTCTTCAGTGATTCCCGACCCAGGGAAATGACCCTTGGTCCATAGCATTGCATTCTTGCGAACAAACATGGCCTAAAAATGGCCCAATTTCTATTTTGACTGTGAGCCAGTTAGTTTTCATTTAAAGGACCCAACCAAACTTTTTTTTTTTTAAAAAGTTTATGAATTCATTTCAACTCTAAAAATTTGAGAGAAAATTACGGATTCACATTAGAAAGTATTTAAGTTTAAGCCCGTTTTCAACATACATGCCTCGAGATGCCCAGTAAATGTGATATGGTTGGATTTCTTTATCATACTCGCAGAGTGAGCCCCCACCTTGGGCGTGACACAAGCCGATCAATGCCCATTGTCCCAGATAGTCTGAAGGGCTCCTTAAACGCCAACAAAGACTATTTATCAATATATTTAATGGTGCGAACCTAAACTCGTATCTCGAGAGCACAAGTAAAACGTATTGAAACTTTAACACGTTTCTGATGTGAATCCATAATTTTCCTCAAAATTTAGCTCAAATGATTTGGTAGGGTTCTTTTAACTGGATGAAAACTAGCAAGTCCTAATTTGGCAATAAAACCCAAATGGGTCCTTTTGGCCCAATGCCCTCTTTTAAAGTCGACCAACTAGTTCATAGTTATTTAATTCCTTTTTCGTTTTTATCAGAAAAACAGAATTTGGGTTCATGTGTATTGGGGATAAAAAAAAATAAAGAGGAGGTTGTATAACTGGATGAAAACCCCTTCTCAAGGAGCTATACTACTTTAAGTAATGGAAAGTATAAGACTTCCCCAACTAAACATACAGGATGGAAAATTAATGTCCCTAAAACCTTTCCTAATTAGATCCTCATATCGACAAAGTGACTTTAACATCAACCCGGAGCTGCTGGACTGATTTTGCTGAATTATTAAACACCCTGTTGTTTCTTTCTCTCCAAATAACCCAAATCAAAGCATGACCAAGTCTATCCCAAGTCCATCTTCCAAAAGCAGTCAATGAGTCATTTTGCTGCAGTAGCTACCATGCAGTCAATGGGTCATCTTGGAGGAGGAATTCTGCCAAAGCTTTAGACCACAATTCTACTGTAACAGGCAGCGCCAAAGGATGTGATCAATTGATTTTGAAGTCTGATTACAAAGAACACAATTGTTGGAAAACCCAAACCCCTTTTGTTGATATTGTCAACAGTAAGAGTCCTCCCATCCCATGAAGGACAGCCCAGAACAAAAAAAAGCTCTGGGAGGGACCTCTTTTAGCTAACAATCTCCTGAAGTTTGCAGATTCTGATCAGGGGCTAGAGTGTCAGGAGTGATCACTTTGTACCATTCCTTAACAAAGGCTTATCTTTGCCTAGCCAGAACCATTTGTCCTCCTCTACATCTAGTTTCAGCTCCTCAATCATAGCAAGCAAGTTGGTCATTTGTGGAATCTCCCTCAATCATTCAAATTTCTCATTAAGTGGAAGTTCCAAGCTTGATCCTGAGAGTTCCAAAACTCCTTCACCAGACCTCCTTCGTTGCTGGAAGCATTGAAAATGGCTAAAATTGATCCTTCAGTGGGGTGTGCCCAGCCCAAGCATGATCACAGAATCTAATTCTCTCTCAATTATGAACTTCAACAGAGACTCTCCATTGCACTTCATCCCTCTAATTCATAGCTTCCATGATGATGGAAACTTTATCCACTCCAAATAAATCTATGAATAATAGCTTCCATGTATACATTACCACCGTTAAAAAGGTTAAAGTGACATGTTGTAGGCTGGAATATTAAAAGGCACTTTAACCTAAGTTAACCTTCCACAGTTATTTAAAATGAGTTGCGACTTCAAGTAGCAAGTCTTGATTCCGATATTTGAATCACGAGATCCCCCCCCCCTCTCTTCCCTGCGTAAGCTGTAAAGTCCAATGTAGAGAAAAGAAAAATAGTTCAACTCGCAAGCCAAACCTTACCTTTTCACAAGTCAAAGCCCTCCAATCATACCCTAAACTGAGCCATTAAAAATTTGGTTTTCAAAACGAAAGTGAAGTAAAGTCATAAGAGTGCTTAAGGTTCTGGCCGCCCACGTCGTTGTCTAGAAAGAAGATAGTGCCATCCATAAAATGTAGGCAAGTAACCATGGAGCCTCATTGCAATGCAAAAACTAGGGATGAATCCCACTTCCTTTTCCTTGTAGCACCATTCTAGTCAAGGTTTTAGTTGTAATTCCCTATAAAAACAAAGAAATAAGGTCCTTTGAGTTTGAAGTGATATGGGTCAAGCCTCGTAGACCCCATCATTTTTGAAATCAAAGTGGAGATACTTGAGTTCAATCAACGAAGAAACTGAAATTATGAGTTCTGATCTAAATTTCGAGTATGAACATGCTAGGGTTCAAGTGTTAGGAAGACGTGCAACTCTAACTACTTAGGCAAGGGCAGAGCTAGGAATTTCTTACGGGTTGGAGCACTTTGAGAAACTACAGCAAGGATGCACCGACTCTCCGGAAAACCTCCGTATCACGCGTCAAATACGTGTCGGACACGGATTGCGTTCGACACGCGCTGGACACGTATTGGACACGGGGTCAACGGTCAAAATTCGTTGACTGGTCCGGACACGGTCCAAACACGGTCTTGACTCGGTCAGACTGACCCATTTATTATTTGCTTCTCCCGATATGCAGATCTGAAGGGGTGACTCGCCCTAGCGCCAGCAGAGAGAGAACGAATCGAGCCCTAGTTGAAGGAGGGAAAGAAGAAGAAAGAGGAGGAGGAAAGGGGAAAAAAAGAGTCGAACCTTAGCGCTAGCAGAGAGAAACAGTCGAACCCCTTGATCGATCGAACCCCGATCGATCGATATCGAACCGTTTGATTTGTTTGAGGGGAAGAGAAGGGAAGGAGAAGAGAAGAAGAGGAACAGGATCGAACCCCTTTCGATCGAATCGATTTTCGTTTGATCGAACCCCTTTCAACCCCTTTCGATCGAATCGATTTTTCATTTGATCGAACCCCTTTGATCTGTTTGAGGGAAGAGAAGGAGGGAAGAGGGAGAAGAGATCGAACCCACGTTTTTGATTTCAAGTAAGTCCTCAAGGTATGAGAACCTTCTTCTGTTGATCTTCTCTCAGCAACCTCGTGCTCTGTTAATTTTTTTTTGTGGGATGGCGTCGGTGTAATAGTTCTGATTCTTGTGAATGATGTTGCCATTCCAGATGTTGGACTATTGACATCATAGCAACAATCTTCATTCTTCTTTACGGGCGAGCTACGAAACATTATCTATGCAGGATTTGCATGCTCTTTTCACCGGAGAAGATCATACTTGGGAGGCTTGGCTGAATAATGATGCCTCAGGAATTTCTAGCATCATCAGTTTAGGAGGAAGTGGTATTAAACTAAGACGTGGATATTCCCCATTTGGTTCTCCAAAACCATCACAGGTTGTCTTTTATAAAAATATGAATTCATTCCGAAACCATTCACACTTAAAAGCACGTTAGCAAAATTATTTACATCTTTAAGTCAATATGCATTATTGAGTTGTATGGTAACAATGACAAATAATTTTTAGAAGTCTAATGTATGCATTTGGTGAATGCTTGTGTAGATTAATGTTGTATTTTTACTTGTAGAGCTCTAGTTAATCGCTAGTTAATGAAGAAGAAGAGATGTAGTCGCCTCGCTGGTGAGTTTTGAAATTATCAATTTACATTTTACATTATCAAGTTAATAAAATTATATTGCTTATCACTTGAGCTTGACTTTATGATACATTTGTAATTTTGAATGAATGAATTTGAATGTTTTATTGATATGTTTGGATTGTTCATAGTATTATTTATGATTTTATGTTTATATGAGTTACAAAAAAAAATATTAAAAAATTAAGTTTGACCGTGTCGCCGAATCGCCGAGTCCTATTATTTTGAAAATTGCCGAGTCGCCGTGTCGTATCCGTGTCCGAGTTCAAGTCGTGCATCCTTGAACTACAGGCTTTTTTCAACATTTATATCTATAATAATTAAAGAGGCCACAATAAACTACATTGGCTTCTTAGTTATCCTTTACCTTTTATGCATTTTTTTTACCAATGGCATAATAATATATATTTTGACAAGTAAAAGATATTGGAAAGTGGAAAAAATAAAGCAACAACAACAACAATAAATAATAATAATATAATAATAATAATAATAACAAAACTTGAGTAGCTCACCCAAAGAGAGGAAAATAAAATCACAATTTGCGCCATTAACAAGAAAAAATTAATAAAAATAATAACAAGAAGAATTATAAAAAAAATGTATATACACGAAGATTTGTGAACGGTTCTTGAGGAATGGTGCCACAGTCACAGATGAAAACATTTTCCTTCTCTAGCCAAACTAGGTCGTTTTCAAGGATATATATATATCAATCGACTAGTGCCTACGCCCTCCAGCCATATTTACAACACAGTTGAAATTTTAAGATATTAAAGTTTTCGTGATTTTAGTTTGCCTAAGGCACTGCTCAAAGGTATTGAAAAACTTATGATTTCGGCAGGAGGAACTTGCTCCACTTGGTACAATATGGCTCTCTCATGTATCAAGACTAAGGAGAGAGGACCATGGGTCCTAAACCTACGCAAGATGTGACATCATCAAAGAAATTGAACAAAGCCAATCATTCATAAGACGGAGACCAAAAAAAGCCCTCTCTTTCCACTTAGAATGGATCAAAGCTAATCATTTGGAGAGGGACGCGAGAAATTGGACAAGTTTAAGTTTGAGCATTGTGTAAGCAAACGGCACATTGAGGAAACTGTGGCAATCTGCACGAGCATTCAACTTCCAAATTATCAAATGCTAAATGGAGATCATGTTCACTCAAGAGTAAAAAGTCATTTATGGCAGAAAATGCACCTCATGTCTCTACTCCAAGTAATGCTTCGGGGTCGCTAACTCTTACACTATATTAAAATAGTTGACGATATTAATGGAATATCTCAATGAATTCACCTAAGGTGAATACAAACCATTTGACGATAAAAAACAACAGCCAATGATCAAGATTTTGGGAGGTAATATTGAGGATAATTGAACATTTACCCTGGGGGTATGATGACATATTGTAAGAATGTGGACTTGTTGGCTCTAAAAAGGTAAATGATGTAGGATATCATCATGCAAGCTTTATTTTCTAGGTAGAGTAGGATTAGAATGTTTTTAATTGCAAGTATTTCTATTTCATAAATTTTGTAGGCCCATAAATTATAATTGCAAGTATTTCTATTTTTAGGTTGAGTTGAAATAGGAAATTGGTTACTCTTTTTATCCTATAAAAGGGACACTTATCTATGTAATCGAGTAAATAAATTGCAGAATTGATTTTTTTTTCTATTTAACTTGTAAATTGAAGTCTATCCATCTTTTTTCACCCTTTTCCTTGTGGATTCAAGGTTTTTTCTTCTTCCCTATTCGTCTTTTGTTCTCCCTATTACCTTGTGGATTCAAGGTTTTCTCTGTCCTCATAGAGCATTGTATTTAGTTATATAATAAATACCTCGTTCATCGTGTTTTCACGTCTATCCTTGATTTCACCCACCACCAACTTTTTGCCACCATCTTCTCTATAAATCGTCATCATCATCATTAAAGCCCATTCCCGAAATTTCTGGGGTCGGCTACATGGATTTTGGTTCTCCAAGCAATGTGAACCATCTTCTCTATAAATAAATAAATAAATAAATTGAGCTATAGGATACAACATATCCTTTCCAAATCCCCATGGTCATACCATAAACATCATCAACTTGTGTTCAACAAACATCATCTCCCAACCCATCAAACATTGACACTCATACAATCATGATCCATGCGCCCATAAACCCTAAATCAGTCCATCGAATTCTAAAACCCATCATTGATCTTTGTCCCCTATTGTTCTGTTCATACCTTCATGAAACTTCCACCAATTCATCTCCATACATTGCTCACGCGTTATTCGTCTCCCACAAACACCCTTCAGATGTTGTTTCAAGACATCCTCTTCTATTCACGCCGTTGTCTGCGTTGAACCAGTTTGGTTTGTTGTCTTTCTTTCAAAGAGAAACTAAAACACCTCAAACCCAAGCCTTAATCAGTGCTCCAAACCATCTTTGCAACCATACAACACCCATTAAAGAAAGCCCAACGCAATTCAGCCCATATAAGCCTTCAGGTCTAGAGCACCCAACCTTGTCTCCACAAAATACATAAATAAATAATTCCGATGCATGCAACATATTATCCAAAACACAATTTACCAACACCACCGTATTCATATTTCCAACATCATCCACCATCTTCTCCACCATGGCATGAGTCCTCCACTATAATTATTTATTCTTTTGGTCAGCAAAACAAATTATGGAATTCATATAGTCAAAATGCAAAAGTATACATCCAAAGTTGATGATTATAATCATGTTACATGAGGCATATTTGTAATGAAAACGCAAGTCTGATTATCGACCCAGGAGACTTAAACATGACATCTTTTTGGAATATGGTTCTTCAAGGTAAGCTTTATCGATGTGAATAAAAACTTCACAACCTATTTTCTACGCTTTGCTGTGTTGCTCAACTTACACATCAAAGTTTTCAAACATGCTCAATAAATCCTTCCTTTTGTTCTCCTTCCCCACCAATTATCCATACCTTTCTTCCCAGCATCCTATCATTTCAACCATCCATCCATGTAATCAAGTATCTACTACCATTCCTAACCCCATCAAACCGACAACATCTTTCTATCACCAACCCCTATTTCTGAACCCTTTGAACACATTATTCCACCACCAATCAAAACCAAACCATTGAAACCAATATCACTTAGTTCCCTTTCACTTGGCAAGTCTATTGTTATTGAGAAACAATGGACGTTCGTACACAAGAAATACTTGATGAACAAGACATAATTGAGCATTGCCTAAAGTCTCAAGTTTTCCTCCAAAAAGGAAAAGTTGACATTGCAAAAATCAAATATGCGCCACCGAATGGAGAACATGTTCATTGATGTAGTTCTACAAGGCAAGGAATGGGAAAACAAAATTTACATCTTTTCTATTTGACTTGTGGATTCGAGTTTACTTAAAGAAGTGGAGATACCAATTTTTTTTTAAATTACAAAATTGATATTTTTTATGCTAGTGGATTCAAGCTTCCACTCTTCTTCTTCTCCATTAGGCCTTTGGCCTTTGTTCTTCCAATTAACTTATGGATTCAAGGTTTCCGTCATCAGTAACAACAAACAACACCACCCTGATATCACGTACAACTATGGATGTTCAACTTGTCCAGTTCATCCTGTTCTCAACATTTTCGAAGCAATTATCTAGATGGTTAAAAAAAGTCTCTCGAATAGATTAAAAAAATACCTTCGCGTCAGTTGTCTTTACTCGTTTGCTCTTATCTTTTCTCTCTTATCTGCTCTTCTTTTTGTTTCTTTTCAAATGGGTAAAGACAAACTTACCTCTTTCTCCTCCATCATTTCACTCATTCTTCATTCTCCCTTTTTGACCTATTATGTTCTCTACACACTCCTTTGTTATCAATTATTTTTCCTCTTTATGTTTCTTTTCAAAAAGGGTAACGAGATCAAATTTCCTCTCTCTATCCCTCGTCTCTCCACAGTCATCAACTTTAAAGTACATACACTACAAAAATTTGAAAGTGTCCGTGTCAGACCCTGTTGGACACTAACACTCCTCGAACAAGTGTCAAACACTTGGTCAACATGTCTGGAATGTTTGACTAGGTCGGACACTATTTATTAACCAGTTTTTGTTTGCACCTTTAAAATGTGGGTATAATTGAAAAAATGAAACATTTTAAATATGCTGATTACAGGTTAATGCTAATATGGTAAGATTTTGACTTATGACGTGAGTTATAAATTTGAAATGTGTCAACTATTTGCATATTTTGGACTTAACATTTTGAACCATTGTTTATTTTGCTCAATGTTTTACATACATTTAACAATTTTTTAATACATAACAAAATTATATTAATTATCATATTATTCTAGTGTATATGTCCTACTTTTTTAAGATTTGTCGTGTCGCTCTGTTTGTGTCCACATCCGTGCTTCCTAGGTCTTCACATATACTCGCCTCTTTATCACCCCTCTTTCTTCCCCATTCCCCTATTCCCTTTTCTCTGAATTTTCTACTTAAGAGATTCATGTAGGTAAAGGATTTTTAATGAAGACATAAAACATAGACTACCAGAAGACCAATACATCTAAAAGTTAAAACATAGACTACCAGGGAAAGTAGGGAAATCAATTATTTCTCTTGATTTACTTCTTCAAGAGGCGATTTATCTGAAATGTTAAAAACATCTAAGTTATATCAGATATTTCGAAATAACTTGAAGATTTTTGCAAATTTTGGAACAATTACCTAGAATGTGATTCAAGAACAATATTTATCAGACAATTTGAATAACGATGGATATACAAATCCCTTACATTTCCGGGGCACCCTCTAAATTTAACAGTATTTCCCCCTCTTTCTTCCCAAGATTTACCAGAAATTTTGCTAACAATAGATATACAAATCCCTTATATTTCAGAAGCTGCCTCTAAATTTAACATTATTCACCCTGTCTTCCCTATCGTTTATCTCTTCTTACTATTTTCTCAAACATATCCTTAGATTAAATGTGTGGTAAGCTCATAATCTATCATATGTACAGAGATATGGTGGGGGAATGACGTTGGGGGGATAAACTTTCAAATTCTAACCTACCTTGTTACAAGGGAAAATGTTATACCAAAATAAATAAAAATTTGGGTGCAACAAACAAGCACCAATTCAACTCCATAGCTCCGTGCCATTTTTTCAATTGCAAATCCAGTAAAAAGAATTTGATTGGATATAAATAAGAATCAATAATAACATTAAAAAAGGAGTACTGCAAAAGGCCATAATAAGTTGGATTTTGGAAGATTCATCATAGGTAGATTTACAAGACATGTTTTCATACCTGAAGCGTATCCGCCTAAGATTTTTGCCACCTCCTGCCAAGGAGGAAAGAGTTATGTACACGCCTGGTTCATCTTGTACCACCCAGTCTGCTGGTTCAGATCGTACTTTGTTTCCATTGGATGTGCTAGGATTTATGAATTGTCCCTTAGACTCATTTTCAAGAGTCGTTGGGCTGCTCAACTGGTAATCAACTGGACCTGAGCTATGATTATTGGAATCGTGCTCAGTAGCTGAAGCTAACCCAGTACTGCCATTAGATTCTTCTGGCACCATTTCAGCCATATCCTTCAACTGCCAAACATCAAGTTTAATCAAAATTACTAAGTATTATGAAATGGTACCACCTGTAAGAAGGAAACGATAACAAATGTATGTCAAACATAGAAGATATTAGCCCCTGAAACAACAAGGGACAGAAGCACATATTGGTTACCCATTACCATCTGTGTGAGACTAAGATCATGTCTGATGCGAAAGGCTTATACTGAAAACAAACAAACACTGAATGCTGAATATCTTTTCTTTTCTCTCTTTTTTTTAATCAGCAAAACAAAATAGTATTGTATTTATCAGAAATGGAAAAACTCGAGGCAAAAACCTTGAGTAAGACCAACAGCATACATCCAGATTGTCAAGTGTGACTACTAAGTACAAGGGATTCTCAGCTGAACATGCAATCAGAAATCCTAGTCTCCCTAAATTTGTCCCAGCTACTACTCCAAGGCTACAAGGTTACTTTAGGTCATTATACAAGGTGACTTTGGTGTCTTTCCCTGACTGCTGAATATCAAAGCGGGAGGACAATTGTTGCTGGATTCATTGTAAAATAAGCTTTAATTAAATATTTTAACATGGTAACGATGACATCGGTAGAAATATAAGATGAAGATTATGGGTTTGGAACACTTGCAACTTTCTTTGTTCAAGGATGAGAAAAGAAACCATTTGACATTAGAAACCACTGAAAAATCATAAATGACACGCTCTAAGTCATCACCAAAAGTTCCTTACAACAACACAGACATCTTCACTCTCCAAAAGTATATCGAACTAAAGGCCCTGCTTCCCGTTTTTCTTAACTTATCTCTTTATGTGTTACTAATGTATCGCCCGTGCCTTTGGCACTTTAAAAAAAAATCATGGTTTTTTTCTTTCCTTTCTTTTTCTTTTAATAAAAACAACCCATCTACTAAAAAATAATTATTAAGACAAAATACAAAAATTGAAAGTCTATTCCCGAACTAAGTAATTTCTAATTACAATCTTTGTGCCTAGAATTTTAACAATGGAAAATTTAAGATTTGGAATTCCAGCTCCCATAATATTTTAGGCATGTACAATATGGTATTACAAGTCCACGGTACAAACCCTACCGGATGCATTTAATGGTTCTGAGATCCAATAAAAACCTTGCTAACCGTTCAAAGATAAAGTAATTAAATTAAAGACTCAACAACAAATCTCAACCTTAACCTCAATTAATGTGAAAAACCAAAACAGAGCAGGTGGCTGAACATAAAGCACTAAAATTTGGAATCATCATGCACAAAATTCATCCCCAAACAAAACCAATAAACTGAAAACCCAAAATTAAAAAAATAAAACCCTAAATTGAAAGAGCGAATTTATGTCCACAAATAGGTTGAGAAGAAGGGGTGGGTTTGGTAGGTTGGTGCCTTGAGGTCGTGATTGAACATCGGTGGTAGAACACTTCTCCACGTATGGGTTATGGGTTTTTTGTTCTCAGTGATATATATAACTTGTGTTCAAGCACCAATTCATGGAGATATGAGATACTCAAAATTAAAAAGTAATGGAAGAAGAAGTGGAGGAGAAAGTAAAGAAATGGCGAGAAATGAGTAGAAGACAAAAGTAAAAAGTAAAGATGATGATAATTTTTTTTGATGTAATCTAGGATTTAATTAATTATAGTAGTTGGGTCGGTTCTAAGTAAGCTCGTTAGAATAATTGGGGATTAGGGCTCCAATAGCATTTAAGGTTTGGTTACTTGACTATAGGATGAGAGCGCTTCAAGAAATATTGGAGAAAGACGCACTTGATCAAATGTGAAAAGAACAAGATGAGTTATTCTTTTTGTCAGAATCCTCCAACTTTTTGTGGAAGTTAAGGGCATCACCATATGTACTCGATTTTCATAACAAGGGTCATTTGACTGTTGTGATTTCTTTCCATTTTTTGGCCAAGAAGACGATGTTTACACTTATAATGATTCATTTTGGGATTATTTTGTGGCACGAGCTTATGCGCATGAGCGAGTCAGATTATTGTTATTTAAGTCACCATGCAACTTCTGAGTTGGTGTTATCTATTGCAAGTATGTATCGTGGCAAAGTTTGAAGTCAACTCCTTCGTATGCACTTTGCATTGTGTTTTGACACTAGTTGTTTGTGTTCATTTGACCTTCTTCGACTTAAAGCTTGAGAACGAGCTTCTTCAACATGGGAAGGATGATACAATTTAGGATTTACTTGATTAATTAATAGTAATAGTTGGGTCACGCAGGCATAAGTAAGCCTATTAGAATAATTGGGGATTAAGGCTCCAACAACATTTTGGGTTAGGTTGCTTGATTTGCAAGTTAGGTTTAGTATAAATAGGACCTATAGGCTATTGATTGTATTTGGTTTTTGATGAATGAAGAAACTCCGATGAAGATTATTTAAGTTTATTTTGTTTTATTTATCTTTGTTAAGATTTATTTTAGCTTGTAGTTTAGGTTACATTATTTTTACTAACAAACTAGAGACTTATTGAGGGATAAACCACGACTCATGGATTAGATGGAGGAAATGAAATCTCAGCCTTTGGGTATATTGTCTCCAAGACATACAAAAAGGTCGAGTTGCCTTATTATATAGATATAAAGGTAATATTATTGCCTCACAAGGATGGGGCATAAGCAAGCCTATCCAGCATATCGGATTATGAGTTTATCTAAAGCCAAGTAATTTGTATTGCAAATAGAACATGACAGAATTGAGTAACGCCCGCTATAGTTTAAAATAGTGATTTTTTGCAATATCTCACAACTGAAATAATAAAATGGGAGCTTTGCCCATGATCTTGGTCCGATAAACTGTAAACAATAGTGATTTTTTGCAATGTAATATATTTTATATCGATCTATATATATATAAAAAAATGAACAAATGCCCTTATAATAGCAAGCGTGAAGCACTCGCCTGCTAACCAAACCTCCTAACGTGTACGTAAAACCAATGGAAAGGGAAGCGTTTGATTTTAAGTACAAGAAAAAACTAGTAAATGAAAGGTTCTGTCACTTGAGTTTTCAAAGGCTCACAATACTTAAAAATCTGGATGTTGGTAGGGTTTTTTTTTTTTTCCTCCTTATCAGAAGGTGTTATCTTATTGAAAGACCCTACTACTATTGAAAACAGGAAAAGCTCGAAGAATAATGGCCCCAATATTATCATCTTCCAATTTGCCTAACAATGAATAAAAAGGCTCCCACTCAAGGAAGGAAACAGCCAACCCACAAGAATGCCCATAACTTCTATCACGGCCGCATCAACACTCAGTTCATCCAAGATACAAGAAAAAAGCAAGCAATTGCACAGCATCTTACCCATTGAAAATGGGATGAAACAGTGATGTCCAACATCTTAATAACTCCTTCATTAGATGTTGACATCACCCAATACATTCCATAGGCCTAAGAAATGTATCCAACCCCCTACTAACCATATTAGAAACACATTCATTCCTCTGCGGACCACCTCCACCTTAGAGTACTGTCCCGCACTGTTATCCACATAAAGAACGATACCCCTCAATGGAACCCCCTTCTTCCAAATCTTCTGGTTTGGAAGTTATGATATGCACCCATTATTCAAAGCTAGCCATGAAATCCTTCAGTTTGATGCGGCTCTTCAGCGGTGCTCTATTGCTCCCTTGTCTGCCATCATTTCTAAATAAACCAACACTGCCAATGACTTCATGTTAGCAAAAATAAGTGTGTTAGCTAAGAGGCTTTTGCATGTCAACGATCACAGTTGCTTGCAGCTCAGCTCCAACCACTTTGGTACTGATTGGTACGTGCTTCACTGTAGCCACACTTGCTGTTGAGAATTTGTGTCATGAAATTAAGGGGTCCTTTTTCCAATTTTGGTTTTAAACCAACAACTTGTGAATGCATATGAGAAGTCTTTGGAGAAGACGCATATAAACTAAAAGATACCAGTTTCTCGCGTTCCTTGGCTCGAGCCACAACATTGACAATTCTTGTAGATGGTGATTCAAACAAGCCGAAAAGAACAAACAATGAATACTTACTAGAACACAAGATAAAAAGGATTCAAGAAAGCTCAATATATGAAATGCCAATGCAGAGTTTTCTTAATTCTTTGAGTTTGGGAGGTGGTAATTCATCCTATCACTCTAGCAGAAAATAATCAAGAGGCTGGTTCAATGAAATATTCAACACTCCATCCATGGAATACTTTGGATTTGGAAGAAAATTTTGAGCTTTACAATTTTAATGAATGTCATAATGGTATGTGTATGGCAAGGTCAATTCTATAGCCGATAAATTAGCATTGTTAGCACATATGAAATACTAAAGGCGTATCTTTTTCTCTGCTTGTCTTTTGGTTTGCTCTACGGATTTGGCTTAGTAGCTTAACCTCCATCTAGAGGTTCAGACAATGTCACATACTCACATTCTCCTGGGGTCGATAACCATCCTCGAGAAAAGCCTGAAAATAAGCACTAGCCTGGAAATATGTCACATACTCACATACTCACATTGCTCTACGGATTATTGGCTAAGTGCTGAGAAAGGGAAGAAAAATCCATGTGCTCTAACTGAAAGGACAATTCACCAATTTGATTAAGTTGTTGGGGCTAGAGCACCATGCATCGATATTGTTCTCAACTTAGCTACCAATCGACCTTCCTAACATGGGCCTTGGGTGTGGAGATTTTATCTTAAAAGGCCTTGGTGTAACTTAAGGAAACCCCCTACTTGATATTCAAGACTTGAATAGTTTCCTCTTCGATGTGAGACAAATACGTTTGGGACAATTGACAACAATCTCCACCTTGGACCAAGGCCCATTAGTTTCAACCCATAAAACTTTTAGATTGTGATCTTCCTCCACTCCATCTGTTGCAACTCTCGTTGATCACTCATCTCGCGGAACTCGGCACAACTTACTCCACCTTGAGGATCACCATCTCAATCGGACTTCAACATCTCAAGGATCGCACACATCGAGGATCATCATAACGTAAGAAACTACTTGATTGGTGCCCACCTGAACTATGGGCTATGATACCACTTGCTAGGGAGCAGAGAAAAAGTCCCCATCTTGCACTGTAGTGTCCCCAACTTAACCACTCAATCAGGCCTTCCTAACATGGGCCTTGGGTATGGAGTTTTATCTTAAAAGGCCTACATGCAACTTAACAAATAATACACAATCAAGACACCTTCTGTTGATGCAAATCAAACTTAAAAATTCTGATGTAAATTTCTTGTTCCTGAGTGGGCCTTTCCAAATTTTGTAGGCTTATGTTTTACTCTTTGTTACCTTTTGTTCGTAATGAAGAATCTGAGGATAGAACTGAGTATGCTCCTAGAACTATGGGTACGCAAACCAGGTCAAGTTGTTCAAACAATGAACACCTTTCTATGCATTCGCCCATAGACAATGGGACCACTCCCCCCATTGCGTATTGGTACTTATCGGGTATAGAATAGATATGTTTTTCTTTGTTCATACGAACAAAATTGTTGCATTATTACCTACAAAATGGAATTAATAATAAGAACCCTTGCTCTGAAATAATCCACTGAAAAGTAGATGTTTGACGCATGGTACCTGATTTCTACTAAATCATAGATTTTGTCACCATAAATCCTACCTAATAGGTTATCACCTAAAATACACCACAACTCTTCAAGACCACATTTTAACACCCTGTTTTTACCCATCAGTTTGAGCGTGAAATTTCGATGGTGAAAGGATGTAGACAATTGCAAACAACGCCACATCAACTTCCAAAGAACGCACCAAAAGTGTCAGGCAAAGCATGTCCTTGTGTAATGGTGTTGTGTACCACATGATGATAAGCCTCGTGAAAGTAAAATCGAGTAACACGTGATGTGTCTGTTGTCTTTCGTTGTGGGATAAAGTGAGACATTTTCGAAAATTATCCACCACCAGAAAGGAATCACGTTTCGAAAACTATTCATGGTCAATTTGGAATGGTCAAAGGAGTTATGACACCTGACTCCCGACGAGGGCGAAGGCGGTGGTGTGCTGGTGTACATACATTGCGCCGCCATAAATTAATCTACCATGCATATTTGGTCAATAAAAAGCACTCGTGCGAAGCAGTCATAATGAAGAAACCTAATGTGAACCAACCAACCCCTTGAGTGCATATTTATGCATCTTCTAGTGCGTACCCGTGAAAGAGAACCTTCTTGTGTCAGTAATCATTGTGTTGCCCTGCAAGGATTAACAATCAACGATCTATAGAGCCTAAAATGTATCATCTGGATACAAAGGAGTTCATGAAAGCCAACATAATGACCTGCAGAGTAAGCAAAGTGACACGACTGTCTGTGAAGCATCAGCCACCCCATTCGTCATTCCATGGAAGGAATTAACCCTGGAGAAAGCTGAACCATTTAGATATCACTGACTAAGCTTGCATGCTTGGCTAAGAAAACCTCCAATCCCACATATTGTAAGCACTTGACGTCTGTATGAAAGAGTATGGTAGGAATAAAACAGAGAAAACTAGTGTAAGACTTTACATTCTCAAAAGCTTGTTTTGCTTCTTCATACCAAACAAAAGAGGAACATCACTCGGAACATTCAGTCAAAGAGCCATGATAGAACTGAATCCTTCGATAAATCTCCTGTAAAGCTTGCTAACCCATTGAAATGTGGATTTGATAGTGTAGGTTATTCCAATGACTCTCACCTTCACATCATCCACTCTAATGTTGTCACAAGACCCTGTAAGCACTAGTTCATCCGCAATGGCATTAATTGCAGCTTTATGGCATTATCAAACAAATAGGCATGTGTCTTCCCATTGTGCAAGCCCTCAAGATCACATTGCATGGCTGACCAAATAGAAGATAGCGTTAAACCAGAGCAGAAAAGCAAAGAAGGATTTCCTCAACTTGTTCTCTTCTAGCATAAAATGTAAACACCAAGGAACACAGAATTGAGAGAAGACACCTACCAACTACCAATCATGACACCCATCATGACATGATCCCTTGAGATGTAGTTTTCAAAGACAATGTTGTCAGGATGAGGTGCCAGGTTCAACAAACCTGGAATTTTTAGGCAAGGTGTTGCCGCAGCATAGCCTTTTAAAAGGGAAGAGATTTTATTGTGGTAACCCTCACTGCTTTGTTCATGTCTATGGTCTAGGGCGAGGCGTTATTGATGAAATATAGAGCCTTTAGTTGCCTTGGAGGAGTCGCGAGAAACACCCCCGACAACATAACTAAAAAATTATGCTAGTCCCTCTTGCCA
>QNQO01002245.1:0-145493 GCA_003290165.1 Berberis thunbergii
ACTCCTCTCTTCTCCTATATCTCAAGACCCACAGATGTTGGCTTTACTGCAACAGCAATATTTGCTATCCCAACTTCAGATGCAGTCCCAGCCTCCTGTTCAAACACAACTGTCGCTACTGGATCAGCTCCTTTTGCTTAAACAGAAACAGGATCAACAACAACAGCAACAGCTGTTAAGGCAACAGCATTTGCTTTCTCAGGTTCTCTCCGAGAACCAGACTCGTCAGCACTTTAGTGAGCAATATGGACACTTACAGTCTACTGCTATGCCAGTAGTTAATGGTCCTATTGATCATCTTGGTCTTCGACCATCAAATGATAGTTTTCAAGGTGGAGTTACAACTTTGCCAGCAACACAAGTTTCGCAGGATGTTGGTCATCGTGCTAGCTCAGAAATGGCTCCACCACAATTGCCTCATCAAATTTTTGGCAGGACGAGTCAGAAAGGGATGGATGCAACTCTATACGGGCAGAATGATACTCAAAAGGATTCATATACAATTTCAGCAATGGCATGTGGTACAACTATGTCAGAAGTGGCACAAAATATTTCATATGAACCTTCTACTTTGCAGAAACATGACACTTTTCCAGATAAATTTGCTGTAGCTCATGAAGAGGCATGGCAAAAATGAGATCCAATGAACCTGATGTAGTTCATGCTTCTGAAGCTAGTACACGTATTGTACCTTCTGAAATGCCTATAGATCTTGATGCTACTCTCGAATCCATGACTTGTAAGGATGAGGTAGAACTAATCAAAGAACCTCATATCCTGTCTTCTGATGTTCATGACGAAAAAGTTCAAAAGGAACAAAATCAAAGTGAGTCTCCCTTGGCAAAAGTTGAAGTACGTGATGGAAAGAAAGCTTCAGAGAAGAAGTCAAGAAAGCAGAGAAATTCAAAGGTGCAATCCTCTTCGGACAAGGGAAAGGGAGCATCAAGCTTATCTTCTGTGCAGCAACCAAAGCAATCAAAAGTTGAAGGGACAAATTCTGTAGACTTGAATGGTGAGACTAACATGGATGTAGGAGAAACACTTGATGCAACAAATTCATTGACAACCGGGGATACCAAATCCAGCATGCTGACTGTAGAAACCGATGGCTCTCAACAAGTTCAGAAGTCACTGCATATAAGCATGTCTAATAACCTTGTCGATGCTGTTGAAGGGAAGGGTGGATCATATGGAATCGATTCTCTGTCTCTGCAAAATGCCCAAGTACAGATGGGACACAGGGCATGGAAACCTGCTCCCGGACTCAAGGCAAAATCCTTAAAAGAAATCCAACAGGAGGAAGAACAAAGGATGGCACAAAGAGAATCACTTGTTTCTGACATTACCCATGTGGGCGCTTCAGTTCCTTGGGCTGGGATTGTAGCTAGTGCAGAGCCAAAGCTAGGCTAGAGATAACTATCAAGACACAGGGTTTACCTCAGGAAGCCAGACGGTGTAAAGAGCAAAAGAAGTCAGTTACATGATTTATTGGCAGAAGAAGTTCTGGCAAAATCTAATGAAAAAGTTTTGGAGGTTACTGACAGTGTTGCAAGTCTGTCACTAGGACAAGTGTGACTAGCCAGATGAACCCGTTATAGATGATGATGATTTTATCCAGGCTAAAGACACTAAAAGAGTCGTAAAAAGTCGGCAAAGGGCAAGGGTGGTGGGAGCTAAGGCCTCAACTCCTGTTACTTCAGTTGGAACCTTCTGTTGCTTCGAGTCCTATTGAGAAAGGTAAAAGTTCTCGTTCTGGTACAGCAGGAAAAGGAAGTTTTACCTGCTCCTCCATCAGGTCCTTCTTTAGGTGACTTTGTTCTGTGGAAGGGAGAATCTGCAAGTCCTTCACCTGCTCCAGCATGGTCAACTGACTCGGGGAAGTTTCCTAAACCCACGTCACTCCGGGATATTCAAAAGGAACAGCAAAAAAACGGTGCCTATGACCCACCAACTCCATACCCCTCCTCAGAAAGTTCAGTCTACCCAGGGCACTCGTGGAAGTGGTACTTCATGGCCGCTTTCTGGATCTTCTCCTCAAAGTCCACTGCTCCTATCCAAATAAACTCTGGCGCTGCTACTGCTGCTGCTTCTAACCACTCAAACCAAAGGCAGAAGATGATTTATTCTGGGGTCCTATAGATCATTTCAAAGCAAGAAACCAAGTATGTCCGGTACCTCCAGTTTCACACACACATATACACGCGCACGCACACACACACACACACACACTTGTACAGCTAAGTGTCATAATAAATTAATTCTTTCCCCATTCATGCTACTTTGCATTTTCCTTAATTTCACTGAATATTCATAATGATTGGTGAACATTATTAATGGTTCTTGTATAGCCCTCGTAAACAAGGACATGAGTATTTGTTGCACTCTGTGCCATTTTTATCTGTTTTAGTTTTTGAATTGTAATTTCTTTTCGTCGATGCGATGCTTTGTCATACTCCCTTCATTTCTGAGATGAGAATCTTCCCAACTTTGATCTTTTCTTATTTAGCCTTTTGAAATGCATAGTGGGTTCTCAAGGGAGCTTATGACTGTTGATTTCAATTTTTTGATCATGTTTTTTTAGTGTCTGCATGAATATTGTCATTGAAAGAAATACAAGAGAGACAAAAATCTCCAAGGGCTGTTAGAGACAACTTTTAAAAATTATAGAGATTTCAAATCCGACACTTTTAAATTTTGGCAATGAAGAGAGGGGACCTCAAACAAAAGGAGGTTTACCCCAATTTGAATTAATTGCTCAAAACTTACTAAACACCTCACACCTGAGTCCTGACACCATTCAAATGAATTTCTTGAGATCCAAAACACACCATCCTCCTTTTCAATCCCCTCAAATCAAGTCCTTGGAAGGGAAAGAGCTGCCTTGTTTACAAGATCCCATGTGGAGGTTGCTTACTTGCTAGGGACCAATGTACTTTGTACAACATAATATGAAAAATCCATCTAGTTGTGGAACATAAAATCTTTCAAGCTTGGTGTCTATGATATTATCTGAGAGATGTTAATAATATACGAGGGAGATATACATTGGAAGGGATATCTATACTGATATGTGGGCATAGTTCTTATTTCTTGAAAAGGTTCAGTTACACAGAAACTCCAAAATGACAGCCCCAAAAAGTAAAAGGTGAAGTTGGAAACAAGGTGCAAACTATTCTTATTTCACCCCTCCTCCAAATGCCAATCAGTGCCTAACACATTAAACAAGTTTCATCTGTGGAGTACAAGTGCTACGAGTGAGTGGCTCGAAAGATAAAGGGAGAGAAGAATGAGGAAAGAGCAGGGCATTCTCAACTGTCGGGTTGTACCACTAAATATCAAGTCGTGCCTCCACTGTTGTTAGTTTGACGAAATTTGAATGCCCTTGACTGCTGTTAGCTATTACTCTGATCCCGAAGGTCAATGACTAAGTGACTAACACAATAGAACCAAAAATCCTATGATGTTATCCCATGCTAGTATATCCAAAACTTGGGCAAATGCGTACTACAAGTTTAGTAGAGTATTGAACTGGTTGCAAAATTCCGCCCCTCACACTCCCCCCCCTCCCAAAAAAAAATTTAAAAAATTAAAATTAATAATAATAATAATAATAATAATAACAACAACAACAACGATGATAATAAGTAAAATTGTCACTTACCTTAAATGATCATATAATCCTTCTAGTTGGTTGGTATCTAGTCAAATTCTCCAAGAAGATCTAGTGTGATAAAGTATCTTAAAATTTCGTACTCGGGGAAAATTGGATTGAGAAATTTCAAATTAAGGATTTTTCACCCATTTTTGAGACTAACAAAAACACATTTGGTGTTTTTTGGGTATATCAGTGGTTTAGAACCATCAAAATAGGAACTTAAATAAATAAATAATTTACTGAAAAGTCATCTCAGGATTGTCACTCGTGTTTCCTAATGGAAATCAGGCTTATGCCTTTGAGTTTTGAGCATCTAAAACCTTGAGCCTCAACTATTCTAGAAGATTAGTGTTGCTGCATTATTTTCCCGCTTCGCCTCAAGGCGCACACATTTTTCTTTGGCGTACTTCCATGGCAACTCATCTTTAACTGGAGCATGTTACTAGCTATCTGTGACCCCACTTAAAGGCCTATTTTGAGAATCTCAAACACTTGATGAGTTAGTATATTTTTTTTTTTTCAATGGGTGGGGGGTGGTTGCAAACTTTGTAGCAGAATCACTACTTCAGGATTCATACCCTGTTGGCATGGCTCTGAATGACTGATCTAATCAAAATAGGCTCACCTCAACTTTTTCCAGCCTACAAGAAACACTAGATTCTTTGGAAAACCTGAAATCCGATAGCCCTTGGTTTTGAGAAGCGGTTAATGCTGATTAATCACTGAGTTAATATCATGGGATGCAACTTAAAATTCTTTGAACCTTTTTTTTTGGGTGGGGGTTGGAAGGGTGCTATAAAAACTCGTTCATATCTATTTTCAACTTTAGGCATGCTGTCTTTGTGTGACCTGTTGTTTGGAGGATGCGCCTATGCTCGTCACTTTTATGGAATGGTTATTAACATATGATAAATTCCCAGTTATTTACACTGCTCACCTAGGTGTTGAATTAAATTCAGTTACTTTTCTTTTATGCAGGTCAGACTATTCATCCCTTGCAATTCCTAGTAGTCGAGGCTTCAAACCACCACTGTGAAGGGAACTTCCGGAGGGTCATCTAGCAGACAGAAATCTGCTACCATCAAAACTGCCAACTCTTCATCATCCTCACCTGCTGGCACTCGGCCCTCTCTAAAAGGGCGTAGGGATGCCATGAACAAACATTCAGGTAAACGAGTTTGTAGGACGTCTGTAGTTTTTTCTTGTTTGTTATCTCTTGACTCAGGTAATCTAGTAGACAGAATATCTTCTTTGTTTATCTCTTGATTTTTTCTTTTTCTGTTTGGTTTTATTCTTACAGAAGCTATGGATTTTAGAGATTGGTGTGAGACTGAAACGGTTAGGCTTACTGGCTCAAGGGTAATACTGATGATCTTAATTCTTTATTTTCTAGCAGCCTTGACTCATATGTATGTGCACACATTTGGTCTTTCACTTTGGATTTGATTTGCTTGAAATAGAATAGAGATCTCTTTTCATTGTTTTCGGTTAGTGGAACAACTTTTTAAATATTATGTTTTGCTGGATAGTGAATTAATTATTTCAATTAATGACGAGAAAACCTACATCCTCTTCCCTTCCAGTTATTTTGCAGTTGTAGTGCGCACTAATTTACTATGTAAAAATAATCTCTCTCTAATTAAGCCTGGTGGCATTTTTGAAATTGTAGCTAAAAAAGAACTTCCAATCTATCAATTTGAGTTCTTGTTTTAACTCTGTTGTGTGTGACCATGGCGGTTTGCTATTTATTTGTGATCATGCAATGGCAGTTTTTGACGTTCACAAAAAGTCATGAGTGTTTAAGAATTGCTTCTATATTGAAATTCTTTATGTTGGTCAACTTGATACCAGATACAAGTTTCCTGGAATTCTGTTTGAAGCAATCGACTTCGGAGGCAGAGATACTTCTCATAGAGAACCTTGGGTCATTTGATCCCGAGCACGAGTTCATTGACAAGTTTCTAAACTACAAGGAGCTGTTATCGACTGACGTACTCGAGATCGCCTTTCAAGCCGAAAGAGGCAAGAAGGCAGATGGTTTTGGCACTGGTAACGTAAATATCAACCACCATGCTGGGGACCTTGATCCAGATTTAGATTCCACCAAGGGAGGAGGAAAAAAGAAGGGAAAAAAAGGGAAGAAAGTGAGTCCCGCAGTTTTAGGGTTTAACGTAGTCAGTAACCGCATTATGATGGGTGAGATTCAGAGCATTGACGAGTAGGAATGTTTTCAAGGGATTTGTATATACATTATCTGAAGACTGTAAATGTGATTTAGATTGTGCTTTTTTGACCTTTCGATAGGGCAGCATCAGAACTGATTTATCAGCTCAAGCAGTTTTGTGGATAATTTTAAACAGTAGAGTTCATTTGTGTTACAACAATTTTTAGGAAAGAAAGAGGTTCAGAAATGTTTTATTCGTATTTTGCATATCCTTGTCGATATTGATACATTATATTTTCACTGTTGGATTTTGAATTTGATGATTTGACAGAGACTTTGGGTGGTGATATTTGTGGAGGTTTGTTCTTCACTTTGTTTGTAATAGTCAGGATATTTGTACCATTTTTTAGATCAGATGGCAATCGGCCTGTGACCGACAACTTGCAGCTACCTGAAGCCAATTCACACATGGTTGAAATGGCTGTAGAGGAGGCTTTAGGTCAAATTCTGCCTTTCTCATCTCATTTTTTCATGATGTTCTCTGTTAGATGCAGGTGTAGAGAGTTCTAGGAAATGAGAAGCACAAGATGAAATAAATGAGAAATGATCATTTTAGGAAGGGTAGGGAGTTTTCCACTTTGGAAACTAAAGTATATGGTCATTTTTTGCAATAATTGTGTAAACTCAACTGGGAAATAATGTTAATTGTAGCAATAAACTTGTCCTGTATTTCTTTCGACCAAACACAACCTAAGATTTATTCATATGATATTCATCCAATAGTAAGATGAAATGACTTTAGTAAAAGATTATATTGACGTGTCCTTAAGAAACTATAAGTCTATTTGGTTGCATGGAAACAAACATGGAAATTTAATTTGTTTCCGTGAATTCGATTTCGAGGGCCTTCCTCGGACTTTGATTCTCATGAGTAGTGAAACACTCATGAAGAATCGATTTCCTCTAAAAAAAATAGACAACCAAACGGCGAAATCTACATAACAGAGAAAATGGATTTCATTTCCGATGGAAAATGACTAACCAAACACACACCCTATATGTAAAATGAAAGGTAAAAATAAAATGTTACAGACAATTAGAATTATGTACAAGATAAACTAACACTGATATTACTCAAAACTTGGCATATACATCATACATAAAGCAAACAAACCTTCACCTTCATTATTTTTTATAACACAAGATGAGATAAAACACAAACACACCAACTTGTAAATCAAGGAAAAACCCCACACTTAATCGCGGGTAAATACTGACATTAGGCCTTGGCTCAAAGTCATTAACAAAGTCCTTATCATCTTTTTTTCCAGATTTATCACTGTAATTACTGACATTAGGCCTTGGCTCAAAGTCATTAACAAAGTCCTTATCATCTTTTTTTCCAGATTTATCACTGTAATTGCTGAGATTAGGCCTTGGCTCAAAGTCCTTAACAAAGGCATTCACTTTCTTCACTTCAGCATCATCATGGTAACTAGATACACTAGGTCTTGGCTCGAAGTCATTGACGAACAGATCTTTTTCTTTCAGTTTGACATCTTCGCGATAGACAGATAAGTTTGGCTGTGGGTCGAAATCCTTGGTAAAACGTTTTGTGTGCGTGTCGCAGTCGGTTTTCTTCGTCTTTGAAGCTGATCCAACTAGGCCTTCAATTGCATCTGGCATGGGTTGATCCTTCATCACATCCTTCCAGTAATCTCCTGGAGAAGTTCTAGCATTGATAATGCTAGCAAGCTACATATAAAAATAAAAATAAATCATTATATCACTTGATGAGGACCCAAAATTTTGAATTTATTTGTTTTGTGAAGAGCTAAAAAAAAGTTCATATTTGCTTTACAAGCAGTGCTCAGAGATCCATATTTGCTTTACAAATTAGACCAATGTAGCAAGTCCTAACAGAAGCAATGTTAGGAATCCTAATATACATATTGTGCTTTGCAATAAGTCCTTATAGTTTATTTCACAATATATCCCAATTTAATTACTATAAGGAGGATATAACTTAATGGAGTTTTAGTTACAAAAATTATTTCAAATACTGTAAAATTAGGATCTTGAATGTCGATGAATTGCAAGTTACAAATGATGTACACTAACCGAATTCGACCAGTCGTGAAGTAGATCAAATTTGAAAATTTTCCCTACATTGTCAAATGGCTGAGCAACAAAACATGTACGCTTTTAAGTGAAGAAAAAATCATTGTTACAATTAGATAAGAAGGGAAATGAGATAATCCGGAGGATGACAATGCTAAAAGTTTCATGCCAATAAGTTAGAATGTATAAACATTCTTGAAAAATTAGCTAAAAACATTTCAAGTTCAACAAGATGTCAATGTTGACGAGTTATTAAAACTCCCAAGCTCAAAGACGTGACATCAATTCTAAATAATAAATCATTATAACAAACAATGATGAAATCAAACCTTAATCACTATATATCCTTAGCTTAATCACCCTATATACTTACCAGGAAAACCAGAAAGAGAGTGAAGATAGCATAGATAGATCCCAAAGCCATTGTTAGTAAACACTCTATATACTTCACTCACTCTTTATAGTTTCATTTCATGGCTCAAACCATGCATGAAACACGAGTGTTCAAAGATTGATTTGTGTAATTTAAGTTTTGAGAACACGAGATTCACATTGTGTTGAAAAATAGTGACTGGACCTATTTTTATCTTTAAAGAAAGTGATCTTTTTGTCACCAAACCATTTTTTTTTGAGGAATTCTAGGTGTCGAGAAAACCAGCGAGGGGAGGGAGGTGGCGGGGTGGGAACCGTTCACCTCCCTCGAGATGCGCACACCAAAAAAGATGACACGCATTCTGAGGGAGGTGAACGGTTCCCACCCCGCCACCTCCCTCCCCTCGCTCATTTGTTTCCTCGACACCTAGAAATTTTTTTTTTTTTTTTTACAATATGGGGAAGTGATGTACCATCAATTATGACATTTTATTATTTTTATCTGTACAAAACACATCAATCATAATTTGGATTTGGACTTGATCTTAGTATTTTATCTATAGCATCAATCATAGCATTTTATCCGGACAAAACATCAATCATAGCATTATGATATTTGATTCTATATTTCTCCATAGGGCCGTCTTATCTCCTCCTTATCCGAGATCGGATTATGAAAGAGGGAAACGATAAAGAGGCAGCAGCAATAATTGATTTTATTTTGGGACAGCTCACTATGTTCGTATCTATTTATTATACGCCTCTCCATCTAGCATTGGGTAGACCTCATACAATAACAGTCCTAGTTCTACCGTATTCTTTGTTTCAGTTCTTCTGGACCAATCACAAAGACTTTTTGATGATGGATCTACTACCAGAATTTCAATACGAAATCTCAGCATTCAATGTGTATTCTTCGAAAATTTTATTTTTCAATTATTGAACCATTTTGTTTTACCAAGCCCAACGTTAGCCAGATTAGTCAAAATATTATAGCAAATTTTTTTTAGGTGAAAACAAAAGTTTCCTCTAAATTTGGGTTAAAAATAAATTTATGGATTTCGTATAAATTTCGATGCCTAAATTTGAGAGTTTTTTTCTCAATTTGAGAGTCTTTGTCCCTTTTACTATATTTATAATGTTTTAAGTTGAAAACCAAATTTTCATCAAAACAATGTTTAAAGCTGAACATTTCAAATTATGCCTAAATTTCAAAGGCTATAATCCATGGTTTGAAGAATTTTTTCTCGATATTTTATCTTCAACACTTTTGCTTTTGAGCTATATTTAACGATCTATCATTTTTACTATGATTCAACCTTTTTAGGTCAAAAAAATTGGTCAAAAAATGACTTTACAAATTTGTTCAAATTTCAAAGGTTACAATTCACAATTTGACATTTTTTTCTCGATTTTTTTTCTGTTTTGTTTTTTTATTTTTATTTATCAATATTGCCCCTTTTTTCGTTGATCCACAAAAAAAAACAATTCTTCATATTATTTAAGTTTCTTAGGTGGAAACAAAGTTCCACCTAAAAATTGGATAAAACTTGTTTATATAAAATTTATTAAAATTCGAAGGCTATATTCCAACTGAGAGAAGGTTTTCTCGATTCTTTCGGTTTTGTTGTTGTACTCCTTAGTATTTCATCCTTTATTACTATGCTCTTGATCTTTTTAGTAGAAATCAAAATGTCAGCTAAACAATGTTTGAAATTGGATTATACATCTTTTCCAAATTTCAAAGGCCAATTGACCATTTGAGTCCCTCAGTTTTTATTTTTATTTTTTATTAATTTTTTTTACCGCTTTTGCTATCATTTTTAGGTGAAATAAATATTTTACAGAAAATGACTTTAAGGGCATAATTTTTCACAAAATAGACAATTTAGATACCGTAGTTGATGTAATAGACAATTGTACATAATTTTATACTTTTATGACTAACAATGATTTTTTTATTAACCCAGGTTAACCCATAAAGTAATACGACATATTCATCATATTTTAAAAATTAGAAAAACCTAAATAACAAACAAATACTTTTTTGTGTAGGGTTCTTTTTCTTCCTTCGATCTTTTCAACACTTTACAACCAAAACGAAATATCTAATTTCCTCAATATTTTTTTTCATCTCTTTGAATTTTAAGGTATGTTTATGATCCTCTTTTCCATCTCAAGTTGTTATTCTTCATTCAATAATTTTTTATGATCCTTTTTCGTTGAGGTATGATTGAGATAAAGAAATCCCCAATGTTTTAGCAATTACTACGTTTTATACAAACAATGAGTCTCACAAATACCATTAAAATTGACTTCACGAGCCAGTATAGCAAACTAAGGCCAACACAAACAAAACACAATGGGGATCCCATGGAGTTGGGAGACAGATGAAGGAACAGGTGGTTTAGCAAGCTTAACTGTTGCAGGCTTTTGTACTTAGGGTGTGTTTGGTTGCATGGAATCTTATATGCCATGAAAATTCATAAGGGAAACCCTACATATTAGGCTAAATTGATATATCACTCTACATCTACCATATGACCACCATTTGATTTTGTGATCAATGGTGAGAATGGAAGTCCCATGAACATGAGAATTCCACTCCTTGGTTCCCCAAGACATGTGATTCTCATGTTCATGGGACTTACATTCCCATCATTGATCACAAAATCAAATGATGGATATGGAGTGATACATCAATTTAGCCTAAAATATAAGAATTCCCAATTTTCATGACATAGAATTCCATGCAACCAAACACATCCTTAAGATTTTGGTAATGCTTGGACATTCACATGTAGCTTCAGCCCATTCTTGCAGCTCTCAGGTTCCTGCTAACAAAGTAGTGAGCCCCTTTTCCATTGAGGTCTACCTTGTTAACACCATCAATGTACATCCAGATGGGGTTGCAAAGATCCCATTATTCATGCTCATTTTTGCTTCCCAGCTCAGTGATGCTCTCCTCAACTATTGAATATGTAAATCAGATGTTCTCTCCCACCCTGAAATTTTTATGATCAGAAGACCATAATGCAACATTGGAAAATGAATCCCACCCCTTATCACCTTCAACACATGATGAAACTTGTTGAGCTTCTCCAAGGCTTATTGAAAATTGTCGTTAATTGTAGGGTTTTTTTTTCCTGTACTTTTGTTAGTCACAAAATTATAAAATTAAGTTTTCTATTTATTTATGAGGGTAAATATGTCATATTATTTTATGAGTTAACCTGTGTTAATAAAAAAATCTTTGTTAGTCATAAAATTATAAAATTAGACACAAATTAGTCATTATATTAACTATGATATCTAAATTGTCTATTTTGTAAAAAAAGTAGGCCCTAAAAGTCATTTTTCATTAATTTTTTTACCGTAATAAAAATATGGGAAGAGATAAGACTTTAAACATTTATAATTAGTTAGTTATTAGGACTAAATCTAAACCGTGACGGTATATATTGCGTGTCAATTTCTTTATCACAAATGTTTGTCTCCGAATTCCACCCGTATATATATACATACATACATATCTCCCAGACTCAAAACTAAACAAAGACAGTCAATTGGGTCAATATGCTCTTGAGACCCGAACTCAAAACTGAACAAACTTAAGGCCCAAACTCAAAACTATTACAAATTATAGGACGAAACTCAAATTAACCCAAAACTCTTAAACATTTTAAAATCCCCCTCCAACATGAAAACAAGCGATCATAATTGATACTTTGAACTACGAGATTCACATGTGCTAAGTACTAAAGGCAACCCCTTTGGCTTTTCATTATTTAGGATTTAGAGATTAGTGATGAACAACATCCCACCAAATAAATATTTATGTGTTTTAGTTTTATATTAGTTATCTGATTATATAACTTGGATGTACATAAGATACAGAGTTCATATAAGTTAATACTTTTGTTTATTTCACCAGAATAACATATTTTTGTGTTATTTATTGATTGATTTACTAATTCTCAAATGCAAGCAAAAGAAAATAGAATTTCCTTATCATCGATAGAAACATATTTTACTTTTATAATAATAGGAACAAGCGGGGCTCATCACTCAATGGACTAGGTAAGATCTCGTATCTCGGTGCTTAATGAGGGGAGAAATGCAAATCTTTCATCACTGATTTGTATCGAGGTGGTAAGTTGTCATTTACACCTGGTGACAGAGCCAAGTTTTTTTTTAAACAATATTTCATCTAATTTATTGTAAAAAAAATGGATCCAACAAGTTACTTTATATAAGAGCACAAAAGATAAATATATGATGGACAAATCAAATTGATATATAAAGTTAGTAGAGAAAAATTAATTTTAAATGTAAAATTATATATTTACAAAACTAATTATGTTATCTTCAATTTTTCTCCCATAAAAATAGCTAATTAGAAATTACCTTAACATTAACCATAATTGTAGTCTTCTTCAGGACTAGTAGTTAACGTGCGTTTGTCAAAATACTCATGTTAATTATCAAAATACTCTTTAAACAATAACCCACAGATGAACCTCAAGCTTCAAACATGTATATTGAGAAAAAAATTAATGGATTGAATTTTCATGTATCTCTAAAAAATTATATGAATAAAATACAAAATTAGACCTTGATATACGAATTTATCTCTAGAAAATACTTTTTTAAAACAACTCTTCTACCTTAGAGTAGACAAAAGAAATTGGAGTTACTAGTGGTCAATGACAATGGTGGGAAAGAAAAATAAATCAAGCAAAGTCGAAAGAAGAAGAAGCAGGAAAATTGTTGGTCTCGCAGTAACAAAGAGAGGAACCAAAAAAGAATGAAAGAGTGGGGCGAAGTCACAAGATGGGCAAATCGCAAATAACCTAAATTTTGAAAGTTTCATAACAATTTACACCAACATATTGATTTGAACAGATTTCAAACAGTAATTCTAGCTGGCCTGGGAAACCAGCGAGGTTGGTGCCTGGGAGGGGATGAATTTACACTTTTGCCCCCTCCTTTTTAAACACTTTTTCAAAAGGTTGTTAAAGAGGGAGGGGCAATAGTGTCACTTCGCCCCCCCAGGCAGTCAACCCAGGCTGGAAACCCAGGCCATTTAGAATTTCTGGATTTCAAATGAGGATGTCCACTTCCCATATCTATCATTTCCTGTATTTCCATTGATTTTAATCTAATATCTAAGAGCATCTCCACAAAATCTCCTAAATATTTTTAAAAAAAAACTATTTTAAGAGGTTTTTGTAGAAATTACATGCTCAAAGATATCCCTTAAAACCTCCCTCATCTTAACTGTACTTCCACATTTTCCCTAAATTTTGGAGCAACCATAGCATCCCCCAAATCTTAAATAATACTAAAATATTTCAATTCTTTTTCCCAAATTTAAAACAAAAAAAAATATTTAATTAGTCAAAAACCAAATAATGATGAAAAACCTAATTATTCATACTAAAAAATTAAAAAAAATTTCCCAACTATTTTATTTAGTCAAATTAAAATTAATAATAGTATAATTAAAAAATATCTAAATAATAATATAATTAAAATTAATAATAGTATATATTTAATAATATTTTTATTATAATTATATTAAATTGAAATTAGAGAGAGTATAATAATCAAATTGAAATTAGCAAGTAAAAGATATATTTAAATAATAATAATAATAATAAATTAAAATTCGTGATATGATTATAGTGTGAAAAAATAGATAATCCGTAAAATTTTGATCCCCCATTTTAACATTTCTCCTAGGAGATGCTCTAAACAATGTATACTTGGTACGCTTTGCTGTTCTTTGTCCTAATCATTCGCGTCCAATTTTGATGTCAGACTACCACGAAAATGTGTAGTGTAGTGTATTGTATTGATTCAAAATTCATTGATTTATTTGTGATCTCAGCAGTGACGCAACAAATGGATCTGTCTGCAAAAGCAAAAACCAAAAACAGGCCCCCCTGCTTTTCTGATTTGATGTGTGACCGCACACCATATTTGAATAGGATGGAGCTCTACAGATTTACTTACTGTATCTAAAAAAACTTTTTATATTTTTTATTTAATTAATTATATTTAATCAATATTAAAAAAAGCTAATCTTGATTGTAAAAAATATGAAAAATAGTCAAAATAGCAAATCCAAATATAAAATGTGAAAATTCTAAGTGTCGAGAAAGGAAACGATTCGAGATGAGCAACATTGCACATTTCAAAGCTAATGCACTTATCTCGAGACAGATGAATCCCTCGCTCACTCTCCTCAACCCCTAGCAAAGCTTTATGAAATGTAAAAAACTATTTAAAATTTATGAATAATTCAAAGGCTTTAAATAAATAATATTAGAAACTCATATATAATTAATCAAAATTGAGTGAGGCTAGAGAGTGAGGAAACGAACGAGGAAAGGGATGTGACGGGGTGAAAGCCATCCACCACGTCCCTATCCTCGCTGGTTTCCTCGACATTTAGAATTCCCCATCAAAATTTGAAAAATGCCAATTTTTTCTGTAAAAAAATAATGAATTTGGACCGGTAACCTTCAAAAAGGGTCATTGTCTGTCCCACCTTGCTGTCATTATTAGAGTCCATACGGCTTCTTCAAAATGATACAGATCACCTGGCTTGCTTTTGGTTTTGGTGGATGATAAGAGTTTTTGCTCATTTATGGGGTGTCCAAAACCTGAATATCCACCACCCATCCATATTTGTCACACCACTCACTCCACAACTTTATACCTATTTTTTTAATGACCACTTTATGTCCAACCTTCTATAAACTTCTGTATGGCTCATTAAGTAAATAGCACTCCTTTTAGTTGCCCCTACAAGACATATCACAAAATCACCAAAACAAAAAAAAAAATACATAGTAAGTAAATAGTACCTGATTCCATGCTACTAGGTTCAATCTCTCTTCATCCGACCGTCCAACCTGCAACACAAACTGTTAACTACGGGCGTTTGTGCGATTTTATTTAGACTATTAAAAACAAATTTAAAAAAAAAAAAAATTGTTTGGCCGTCCATTTCTCTTTATTCAGACTATTAAAAACAAAGCCCACTTAACGAATTTTTTTGAACATGATATATAAGGGAAGACAACTCTCTCTTCTATCTAGTCTCTACCATGCAATTCCCTCCAATATTTGAATTGAAACATTCAGTTTTGCCTTCTTTGAGTAGTACCAAAAGAACAAGGGGTAGGGTATTCATTTTTCCCTCCAAAGAAAAGGTTCACTAACTGTCATTTGAAAAAATATAAAAACAACGGCTCTCTAGCAGCACATGGCAATAAACCACCACTAACTACTTTTTGAACATTGCTACCCATGTCCATCAACTAACCTTCTTCCCTCCAAACTTTAATAACTCAAAAACCTCTCTCTCTCTCTCTCTCAAGTATTTCCCACTCCTCCTCTTCCAAACCCTCTATCATCTTTTCTTCAAGACTTGGGAGACTCCATGTACTGTCAGTGGAGCTTCGAAGACTTAGCATCCACAATACTGTCATCATCATCATCATCATCATCATTGTCATCATCGTCGTCACTGTCATCTCCTCTCTTTCTCTTCAACTGAGAAGAAGAAGAAGGAGGTTGTCTCTGAACTTCATTATGGGGGTCCTCTTCATCTTCAACCTCCTCATCCCCATCTTCTTCTTCATCATTGCCAGCATCTAAATCACTGCCGCCTGCATCTTGTTCACCCTGTCCAATAGGCTGGACTAGAAACTCTTCACCATCCTCCTCGTCCTGAAATTCATATCAAACTGTGAGTACAGCTCAAATAAACCCTTCTTCTCAATTTCAAAGCAATTTATGAGGCAATTTTCACCGAAGAATTTTGCAGAAAATATTTACAAATAGAATACTAAATAAATAACACACAAATAAAATAAGAATAACAAATCTGAAAGAAACAATGTTTACTATTCCTATACCTAGCATAGAAAAATCTTAAACACTGTCAAAACTCAAAAGTTCAGAATCAATAAGAATTCATGCTGCAACTAGAACAAAATAAAGGCCATATTTTTTTTTTCTCTCAAGCTCAAAAGCCATTAATTTACTAACAAGTATGTCCATAGCACCCAGTACCTTAACACCATATGTCTTTAGCAGGCAAGCTTTATAGACATTCTTGGCTATATATAGTCAACCAAGCTTTCCTATTTTAACCCTACGTAAGGTATGAATATGTCACTAGATCTGATTCATCTAACAATAGAGCTGACTACCAAGTCTAAGTAAGTCAATCAATCTATTTATGCTTCATAAGGCTTAATTTAACTTGAAACACACTACGGGTCCAAGAAATGCACCCTTTGGCATTGGAATCTCTAAAAAGCCAATAAATTCCGATTCCAAGTGATATCCGTCTCCACAAGTGGAATACATAACAAGAAACAGGGTTTCTGCAGTTAAAGACCAAAACACACTTGGATCTCCTGAATTCACCTGGGACACTTTCCAAGCTTCTCTAGTGCTAAAAATGAATAAATAAATAAATATCCGAGGGGCAGAGGGTATTGTCACAAGAGATAGGAATTTTGGATTACAAGTGTTTGCAACAGGCATGGTGGTGATAAATTATATGTCAAAAATCACCATTTTCTGATTTTTAGGTTACAGATAATTTTCATCTAAGAATGTAATAATCCACATAACCCACCTACATATTCCATTGGTAGATACCCGAAACTATGGACTCCCTAAATCCCACGTTTTTAGGATGTGGAAACCTTCTGAACCTTTTGACATGTGGTCCTATGTTATGTTCTCCTTTCTACTCAAAAATCTAGAAATTCCATAATCAAACAATTTTAACATCTTTAGTAAGTAATATGCATCTTTACGAGTAAATGCAAAAACAATGAAAAAACACAGCGAAAATCGTCAGCATACAAGATCTTCTAGTACATGTATGAAACCAACTACACAAACAATTCATCAACTAGCATCTGTGCAACAAAGAAACTTATGACTCTATCACCAAACCACCAGTCTCAAGAAATTCATCCACAGATAGCAGTTCATATTAGAAATGACCAGAGCGTGTAAAAATAGCATTCAACACAAAACAACAATATACTATTAAAAAGATATATTTCTCATAAAAGAGTTTTCTCACCTCATCTTCACCATCTTCCTCCTCGAATTCTCCATCCTCCTCACCAATTTCGCCATTTTCATCCTCATCACCATTCTCATCTTCTTCCCCTTGCTCATGTCCATCAATCTCCCCCTCGGTGCTCACAACCCGCCCTGAACTCGGCCGCTCTGTATCTTCCTCTTCGTCCTCCACCTCCTCATCATCATCTTCTTCCTCCACCCCATCTTCCTCCTCATCACTATCATCAATCTCATGAACCTCAACCACATCCTCTTCCTCTCCATCTTCTTCATCAATTTCTTCCCCCAAATCACCATCCTCCTCCTCATCCACATCATCCTCCTCATCATCTCCATCAATAGAAGCGTCTCCATTCACTACATGATGCTGCGAAGCGCGATATCCATTTTCCCCTCTCGCAGTCTCTGTTTCCTCCTCATCCGCATCACTCTCCTCATCCTCATCAACATCCAGAACACCTTCAGCACCACCAGAATTCCTGGCACCATTACTCATCTTTCCAGACCGATCTTCGCCGTCAATTTCTCCACTACCAGGATCATCCTCTTCTTCCTCATCATCCTCCTCCTCCTCTTCTTCATCATCATCATCTTCATCCGACTCGAGCCGCTCGTTGTCATCCACATCCATCTTATCCAAGTACTTCAGCGATCTGATTAATCCAAAAACCCTAGATCGATAATCCTTCGTCTTCGTGACCGGACACTCGTACAGATCAAGTGAAACAAGTTTAAGTTGAGCCAAAGGCGTGAGATCTTCAACATACTGGATCCGATTGTTCGAAAGATCAAGGTCACGAAGCGAATCCAAACCTGCTTCCACCAAAAACTCCAAACCACCAGCTATTCTATTGTCCGTTAATATGAGTTTCTGCAGATTTCGAAGCCGCGGAAACTTCTCCAGCGTCGTCAAGCCAATGTTCGCTATTGACAAATGTTCCAGACTCTGAAACCTCTCCAGCAAATTCGGAGACGGTAAACGACCTTGAAAACATTTCACTGCTCCATCTAGGGTTAGAGATCGTGCAGACGCACTGTTCGTCTCTCCGTTGAGAGCCGTCTCTACCGCTCTCAACCACGCTTCGTCCATTACCAATAAAATCAGAATCAAAACTCACTTCGCGAACTGAATCAAAAACAGAGATTATCAATTAAACAACGTTTATCATCCATCGCAGAAATCGCCGCGAATATCAACTCGTCCTAAAAATCGTCTCCTCTCTCTTCACCTCCTCGTCTTCGCTCTCTTCTTTGTTCGTTCGTTCGTTCGAAAGACTCTCTCTTTCTCTCTCTACTGTGTAGTTCAACAAAGCACGAAGAGAAACTCTTCTATCTTTCTCTCTCTTCGTTTCTCTCTCTACCGCACTTTCTAGGTTTTGAAAGGGGAAATTAGGGCTGAATCGGTGAGTGGTGACTCGGGGTGGGATCGGTGTTTGAAACTCACCCGGAATGGCGGAAAGTTCGAGTGGCGTGTTTATCTTTCTGCGTGGGTTTTGGACAGTTGAATTGATTTCACGCGGATCGATGACATGGAGAAATGGACGGCGATGATGAGAGAAATGTGTGTTTGTTATTGTGAGCGCTTGAGGCTCTCTCGTCGTGTCCCGATTACGAAATTTGATGATGTTCCGGAAGTACCCCTAGGTTCTTTTAAATTAACGAACGAGCCACTCGTCTTTGAATTTGAGAGGGTCTCGAATTTGATAAGGGGTGGGCACGTGCAATACACTATTTTATTGATGTCCCACGTAATGCACGCCATAGATTACATTATAGGAAATTTTTTTTGTTAATTTTTGTTGTAACATATTTTGAACAAAATAATTATTCAGAAAAAATGAAATGGAAATTTTACTTTATATATCCTTCAATTATATCGAGTCAAACGTGAAACTAACTTTGTTATGAGATGACTTACCGCGACTAGGGTTGCAGCTTGGGTTAAGGTAAAATTCATAAATCTAGTTGAGATTTAGATGGATTATGAACATGTACATATCTTACCTTAAAGAATTCCGAGTTTGTCATGATGAAGGTTAACTAAAACCAACCAAAATGTATCATATACCTTTTAAAAATGTTAAAATCCGTTAAAAGTAGTCCTTAGAAAGTGTAATTCCTATACAAAATTTAATGTGTTTCCAAATATTTTTTCTTAAGATGAGTAATTGGTAGAGTTAAACTAACTCGAGTGCCAATGGCATGACAGTTCAACGGTTAGAGCTTGACGAATGGTAGCACTAAGTCATGGGTTCAAACCCAGCTTGCGACATTTTTATGAGTTTTGAATCCTATAAAAACCCTGCTTGCCTTTCAAAAAAAAAAAACTAACTCGAGCATTTGGGTGGCTCAACCATGAACTGGTTTGGTAATGATTTGCAACTTGCCAACCGAAGTAGAGTTCGACAACAACTTGGTCCAACAACAACAAATGATATAGTTAATAAAATAGGATATTCATTATACAAGGAGTGGAGAAAGGCTCAAAAGTCCAATGAAATATTTGATTAAGTAAAGGTAAATTGAGATACTTTGAGAAGCAAACCCGGTTGGAGGTTACCTTGCTTCAACATCCATTGCCGACGGTTGAACTTGGAAATTTCGTGCAGGCTCCCGATAGTTAATTTCATTTGAATTTTCAAGCGAATGTTTTGGGTCATGAAGTCAATATAAGTTCAAGGTTCCTGGCATTTATAGTCGTTAACATGTATATAATGCTTAATTTGATTGAATGAACCATATTGTGTCAGAGCTGTAATTGTAAACTTAAAGCTCTATACTTCAACAAAATAGCATTTTTCAACTATCCAAGCCTCCAACCATCGTCTCATTTGACTGGCGACGCAATCTAACAGTTTTCTCAAAAATGAAATTAATGTCATCTCAAATGATAAGTTCTTTCAGGATATCACATTGATCTTTTGAGAGGTTGATGGGTTAAGCCATGTGTCATTCTTGTTGATTGCCTACCTTTACCTCTAACACCAATTGACCTCGTACCATCCCAGATCTCTG
Source organism: Berberis thunbergii (assembly GCA_003290165.1). Taxonomy (NCBI): domain Eukaryota; kingdom Viridiplantae; phylum Streptophyta; class Magnoliopsida; order Ranunculales; family Berberidaceae; genus Berberis; species Berberis thunbergii. Next base: position 20,451 of record QNQO01002245.1, read on the forward strand.
GTTACCTTCTTGTGGTCAGGTGTCATAGTAAAACACATAATTAATCATGTCCACTTTTCTTGCCCCGGTGGCTAGAGATATCCTGAAAATTACTAGCAGGCTATTAGTGAGTTATGATAAACTCATCTGATTGTTTAACAATAAAACATCTTCTCAATTAAAAGTGTCACACGTGCTTTTACCTATGATCAACTTAAAAGTTTCACTCAAATGCACCAAACTTGCACTTTCAAGCTAAACAATTAAGATAATTATGGAAAATTAAAGCCCTCACATGCACTCATTCCCTTATCTGAAAAATCAGTCAAAACATTATCCCCACCATGACCAACCTGGTTAGGCTACACACACCTATCGGCGATTGTTGCATCTTTTGCCAGAATCACACAGATGATATCACTCACTTTTTCTTCATTTGCCCGGTCATCAATAGAATTTAGTACCTTTCCCCTTTGCATATTGATTGGCTCAACACCAATTTCAATTCACCCTCCATTTTGGGGTTTTTTAATTTCATGTGGGACACAACCAAGACTCATCCTGAGGATAAATACGAAATGTTGTCTCAATTTACGGTTGTTTTCCAAACTATTTAGCAGATTCACAACTAAATGATTTTCAACAAGACCAAAATCTGCATTCAAGTGTTCCTTTCCTTTTTTCATCATACTTGGATCTCCTAGCAAAATCAATGGTTTACCAAAACCCCCCCATCCCTTCACATTAGTCCGGCTCCCATACCATTCTTGATACAGATAGGATAGTTTCCAATCACCACGTTTTGGAGACGACTTTAACTGATAGTCGATCGGTTCCATCCACTGTTTGGGCAGTACTTGTTGATACTTTTGGTCCCCAAACTGAGGTGGAAGCTACCAGAATGGAGTTGATAAGACCCAAATACTAGGGCTGAACAAAAAACCGATCAAACCGATCGAACCGATCAAAACCGAACCGATTGGTTCGGTTTAAATTCGGTTCGGATCGGTTTCGGTTTAAAAAAATGCAAAACCGAAGTGGTCGGTTCGGTTTTCGGTTTCTATGTGATTTAAACCGGCCAAACCGAATATTTAAATATATTATATTATTTATATATAAAAATAAAATATATTTTATATATAAATTATATAATATGTTTAAATATTCGGTTCGGTTTTATTTCGATTTTGGTTCGATTTTAGTCGGTTCGGTTCGGTTACGGTTTGCATAAATTGGAATTGGTTCGGTTTCAGATCAGTTTTGTTAATGGTCGGTTCGATTTCGGTTTAAAATTTTTAAAACCGACCTAAGTCGGTTCACAGTTTAGGTGAAAAACTGAACCGACGGTTCGGTTTTCAGCCCTACCAAATACAGTAAGCTAGACATCACAGGATTAACTCTAGATATTTTATGCTTAGACCCATTCCCCTACTTTGGATCTAGACATGATCATTGTTACTTATGATGCTAGTTTCTTCGATTCATCTAAATAAGGAATGATAAGGGTTTTGGCGGTGAATGTGATTAGCATGGTTCTAGCTCGGGTTGTCGGTCCAATCTCAAGGGAAGTGATGAATAGTACTGTGATGGAATGCCATGTTGTTGAGGCAGCTATTTTGTTGATCCAAGCTAGACAATGAAGGACATGACTTCTTTTGGGAGACTCCGGGACGCTCCATTCCATTTTGCAAGAAAAACAATAGGAGCCTATGATGACCATGTGTTGGATGTTGCATCTTCTTATTGGTAACATTCGTCAACTTCTTACTTTACATAGTTCCTAGATATGTAAATTTACTACTAGAAACCTCAATTTCGAGGCTCATGACTTAGCTACTGCAGCAGGACAATAATATTGTAACCATAATTATTAATCTATATGTTATAAGCTTTTAACAAAAAAAAAGTGTATATACACACACTAGCATATTACATACGCATACGACATTCAGTATTATATCTTTTCATATAATTATATTTATGCCTCCAATTCTGTCCGATTTTATTTAGATAAACTAAATTCTTAGTACATATTCAATCAAAAAATAGTATTTTAGCATGCAAACAAAATGCTTTTGGACGTCAAACTTTCTAAACAGTTTAGTCAAACTCAGTCAAATTTGATCGCTTTGAATTTTCTTGTTTGAAACAAATAATAGAGGGAGAAAAAAGGGATCTGATTGCAGCAACTACAATCAAACCTTGGCGGTACGATTTTTGGCAAAATATAAACGACATGTTTGGTTTTAACAAGTTTATAAATACAGGGTTGTGTTCACTTGTCCCTTTATATTTTCCGTAGAGTTAGAATTTAGTGGAATTAACTCATAGCCACAAGTACTTCAACGTTGCTCTTTTGGATATAAAAAAAAGGGGGATGTGCTTCATAATGATAAGAAAATTCCAGGGTATAGGTAGTCTTGGAAAAAAAACACCTTAAAAGTTATGAAGAAGATCTGAAAAAAGTAGAGATATATGTTATTTTGACCATCAAAATTAAACGTGGCTTGATTTTGTATATGTGAGAATTTCATGATAATTGTATTCTTATCCCTCGTCCTTTGTACCAATTACTCTTCTTAATTAAAGATCGATAATTAGATTTTTATCAGGGTGATTCAGTTGATTGATGAAAATTGTCTATTGATTGAGGAGTGATTCTGTTTTTTTTTTTTTTTTGAAAATATTGATTTGGCAGGGGTAGTTGCATTATTTCTAGTTTGACTGTAATATAATTTTAGTTTTCTAATCTCAGTATTTTGGATATGCTACCTAAAGTGGAATGCTAATGTAGCAAAGATATGTGCTTTAAGCTTAATCACTATTATATTTATAACACATCAATTGTATATAACTCGTAATAATCAAATTCAAGGTCTATAAGTTATTATATTTTGAATGGTCCTCTGATCCATAAGGGTTTGATTGCTTTGAATTCATCAGCTATGTAGTAGATCCTAATTATGCTTGTAATATATGGTTTAGATATTTTTCAAATGTTTTTTATATTCATACATCATATTCAATTTAAATACTTGACTGTGTTTTCATCTACAATTTTCATATTATGACTTCAAGTTCCTAGCAATATCGAAAAAAAAAATTTCCAAATAGATGATAGTTCAAATTCAATTCTACAATAGATCCCCACCCCTTCTACCTTATTATCAGAGACACAAAAACATGTGACAATAACTTAAACTTGGACAAGTAAAGCTACATGATCAAAATGAATGGGATTTTTTTTGTTGTTGTTAAAACCTTGCTTACCATAAAACTAAATATTACAATAGTTCTCGGCCGAAGTTGCAAGGTTATGGGCCTATCTGTTGAGATATCTAGGGATATAACTACAAAACCATAATGGATGCCATAGAAAGCAAAGTTTTAATATTACATATAATTGGTTGCCACATCCAGTAGATATTCATGTCATCCACCTCTAAGCTATTATGCAAAATAGAATGAAGACTACCGGAGTCTCCAAGCAAAAAACCTGTTTGCCATCTTTTCTATTGGATCAAAAGAAGAGCAGCTTTTGCATCTAAGCACTCTGCCATAGTACTATCATAAATCTTCCCTTGAATCTGTTGCGCCAGTCTTGCACACACGTTCCCTTAGAATCAACTGCAAAAAACTCCTAGAGTCCCATGTTGTGATGAGGCACAAAAACTCGCATCATGAGTAACAAATATCATGTACTGCTTTATTCTAAATAGGGGTGATAGAGTGATCCGATGTTGAGAATTTATATGATGGTGTTTAGCTGCATGGAGTTGACAATGAATCATATGAAGTCTAGAGGCTTGGTTATTGGTAGGGATAGAGGGAATTGGAGTGAGTACATGAGACTAAACTCTAGAATCAGTGATAGCATTGTCTAAGGTTTGGTGAAGAGAGATGATGGTAAAAGCATTGGTCACAGGCATATCAAACCATTGTTGCTTCCATTTTTGCCATATATGTAGGATTAAGTTAAGTAGAAGTGGCGTTGAAAATCTGCCTTCCTAAAGATAATATTGTTGCGAAACTGCCAAATGGAGAAGATGATTACAGTGAATTGGGACAACAATTCAGTTTTGATGTTACTATGTGCTGCAGCAGTGTCCCACATGAAGGAAAATAAAGTTGGGGGCAGACCTTCTGTTACATTGGCCTTGAGCCAATCAATTTGGAGAGGAGTCAAAAGCCAAAATTGTGCAATAAGGGGACAAAGAAAGAAAAGATGTGGAACTTCTTCTACATGATTTTGACAGAAAATGCAACAATCGTGAATTGGCACATGAAGTTGGGAGAATTTCGACATGGTAGGAAGGAGATTTTGGAAAACTTTCCAGATAAGGAACAAAACAGGGGTTGGTACCTCTATTCTCCATAATTCCTGGGCAATTTTGTGACTAAGAAGGGAAGTGGGAGATGGGAGCAAGGAGGAAGAAGATTCCAAAGTTTCACTAGCAAAAACTTTAGCAGTAGCACTTCGAACAGGGAAAACCCCTCTCTTGTCAAAATTCCATATCAGTTTATCAGGCAAGGTCGAAGGTTGAATAAAAATCTTCAAAATGTCCTTGGCCATTGGTCCAAGAAATATGGATTCGAGCAAGTCCAAATTCCATTGAACGTGCTGCCCAGAAGATGGGCTCCATAGATCTGGGATACTCTGAAGGGATTTTGAGGTGGTCATTGACGGTCGACAATCATCTAGAACAAGACCTAGTTTTAGCAAACAATCGTGCCATAGGTCAATGCCGGTACCCGATTGAATTTGCTAAACCATGTGGCGTCTCATTAGAGGCAAGGTTGCAAGGGAGCCTCACCATGCAAAAGAAGCAATATTAGGTGGTTTAAGCAATTGAAATATGCTTCTTTTACAGAAATAGATTGCTCTGAATAGGGAAGGGTGGGTTGTGAAACAAGCTGCCAAACACTTTTGGCTTTTAAAGCAAGAATTTTATTTCTAGCCAAAGGGATAGTAAGACCTCCAAGTTGTCTGGCCAAACAGACACGGTGCCAAGTACATAAATGTTTTGATTTATCCTCTGCAGTGCCGACCCACCAAAAGTTTCTGGCTAGAGTGTTAATCTTGTTGGTGATGTTCTTAGATATAAGAAAAGTTTGCATGGTATAAACAGATATAAAATGAATTACCGCCTTAATCATAACTGTTTCTCCTGTCCGGGACATGACCTTCGCTTTCCAGGCCAAAAGCTTGGTATTGATTTTATCAATAATGAACTGAAAATCAGAAGCTTTCTTTTTCGAAAGGAGTAGAGGCGTGCCAAGATACTTGTCTTTAGGGTTGTAAGATTTAGTACCCAGAATTTTGTTAATCATTTGAGCATGTCGATGGTAGACATTTGAACTAAAGTAGATTGATGATTTCCCATAGTTGACAGTGTATCCCAAAACAATACAATATGATGAGAAAATGTCTTTTACTGCATGGGCCTCCGCCAATGAGGCGCGACAAAAGAGCATCGAGTCATCAGCATAGAGAAGATGACTAATAGAAGGGGACTTTCTTCTAACACAGATCCCCGTGATTTTGTTCAAAGATTTTGCTTGGATAAGAAGACGAAACAGAGCCTCGACCACTAGGATGAACAAGTAAGGAGAGAAAGGATCTCCTTGACGAAGTCCACACAATGGTTTTATGTTATCCTGTGGCAAGCCATTGAGAATGAGACATGGAGATGTAGTAGATATGCATTCTTTAATCAATTTAATCCATCCTTTGGCAAAACCCAAGGATTCCATAATTTGTATAAAAAAATACCACTCCACTTGGTCACAGGCTTTGTCCATATCCATTTTAACGGTCATCCAACACTACTTTTTCTTTTTTCAGTGTTTCATTTGAAAAAAAAAGGTCTCATGCGCAGTATGCACATTGTTTGAAATAGATCGACCTTTGAGGAAAACACCTTGATTTGGAGAAATGATATGCTCCAACAGGAGTTTCAGTCTATTGGCTGAAATCTTGGAGATGATTTTGTAAATAACATTACACAAACCTATAGGTCGGAACTTGTCAGGGGTAGTGGGATTAGAGAGTTTTGGAATCAATGCTAAGAAAGTTTTGTTAAGTTTGAGGTCCATAACCCAATTTGTGAAGAAATCGACTATTACTTCTGTGACATCATCCTTCACAATATCCCAATAGTATTGAAAGAAAAAAGGCATGAAAACCATCCGACCGTGGTGCTTTATGTTTCCCCATTTCAAAAGTAGTGTTTTGCACTTCACTTTCATCAGGGATAGCCAGGAGCGCTTCATTTTCCTAATCAGAAATGATATGATGGAAAAGAGAGAGAATTTATTGCTAAGGCTCCGGGGCAGAGGTCTGAAAGATGTTGATAAAATAATTATTTATAATCTGCCCCATGGATTTGGCATCCGATTTCCAAGAACCTGGCTCATCTTTAAGTCGAAGAATTGTGTTTCTCTTACGCCCCAAAAGGGTTGAAAGATGAAATAATTTGGTGTTTCTATTACCCACTTAGAGCCAGGACTCACTAGATTTGTTTTTCCAGAATAATTCTTCTCTGACATAAAGTTCAGAGAGACAATCATTTAAGATAGCAATGTCATTGGCATTTTTAACCGATGGAATGCAGTTTTGTAGTTTGTTCAAAGCCAAAAGGGTGTCTTTGATATTTTGATCAATATTTCGAAAAAAAATTTATTCCACCCGTAAGAGATTGACTGAGTTTCTTAGTTTTCGAATGAAAGTTCTGGGAGGGATTTGGATAAGGCCGTGTAGAGTGTAGACCAAGAGGAGTCAACAAGTTGTCAACAACTGGAATTTCGAGTCCACATATGAGAGAACTGAAGGGGAACTGAGTTAATGTTTGAGACCAGAGTTAGATAAATTGTTTTGTGGTCAGAGGATGTGGTATGAATCGCATAAGCATTGGCCGATGGGATAAACGTTAACCATTCCGTCGGGGACAGGATACGATCCAATTTAGCTTTTACTCCATGACAATCCTTACGTTTGCTATTCCAGGTGAATGGGGAGCCATGTAAATGTAAGTGCACAAGTTGATGCCTAGTGAGAAAATTCCTAAGATGTTTGACATTTGAATATGTAACTTTGCAACCACCTAGTTTATCTTTTTGTTGAAGGATAACATTGAGATCACACATCACAACAGTGGTGTGTTCACATATATCATAGAGTTGGGACATGGATTGCCAAAAATGGGTTCAGAGAGACGGGTTAGGTTCTCCATAAGTAAATATAATGGACCAAGTGTTAATAGAATAATAATTTTCAATAGTGCAGTAAAAGTAATATTTACATGCAAAAATAAACAGATAAAGATATATATTTTCTCCAGAAAAACGCTAAACCACTAGAAAGCTCAGAAGCCGAAACTGAGGTCCTATGCTTATATCTCTAAGCCTTCGTTGTATGTGATCCATCCTGGAAGAAGTTGCCTTAGTTTCTGAAATAAATATTATGTCTGATTTGGATTTGCGTGAAAGGGTCCTTAGGGTTCTGAACGCGCAGGGCGACCCCATGCCCCTTGCATTCCAACAAAAAATCATGATAACTTCGACGACCTTGCTACGGCGGTAGCCGTTGATGTAAACAAACCTGGAGCAGTGGAAGGCTGACTAGACAAGTCATTTGTTCTTGATTGGGGAAACAATTCTGTGGGATGAAGATGGGTTGCTACCATAGAACGAATGTTGGACTGACTTTGTTCCAACTGAGATTGAGGAGTAACTTCATCAGATAGGATGTGTTGAGTATGAGCCGAATCTGATTGGGATGGGGTCTCCAAATACTGAATTGACACTTCTGCCATATGACGCTTAGAGCTCAACAAAAACTCTTCATTTTCTTGGTCGAGATCAAGCTTATGCTTCCCATGAGACTCACTGATTGAAGAATGCATACAATGTGAGGCACTAACTGTGTGAATTGAGACCGCTGTGTGGGAAGGGAGTTATCACAACATGTTCTTGATGGTTGGCCTTCATTCTAGTCACTGTCCTTCTCCTTGCTTCTCGGCCCAAGTCAGCTATAGGAACATATTGAACATTTTATGAAATTTCCTGAGAAGATGGTGGTATCATGTCCTTGTTGTTGTTTGCATTGTGAGTCAAAGGTAGAATGTCTTGTATGAGCTTTGAAGTTGCATCAACATCCAAAGTTGGTGGATTCACTAGGAATGAGTCAAGCATGTTATAAATGGAGGCTGATTGTGGACCGAAAATCTAGTCCGTAACAAAAAAAAATGTACTAAGATGAAATACAAATGGATGTGCAAAGCCACCAATGAATGATGAACCTTCCATAGTGGAGCTAACCAATGCTTGTTTTTCACCATTGAACATAGGGATAAGATCAGATGATATGTTAGCCAAGTGAGTAGCAGATGAATGCCAAGTTTCAGCAACTGTTGTGGCCACATTGTCCTTATTCGAGACCTTAAAATCATGCAAAGCTGGTGAGTATAATGGAACCGTAACTGAAATATTGTTTTTGCAGAAGAAAAAGTCAGGGCTTTGTCATCATATTGCTTGCTATTACTGCGTTGCATTGAAGTCTGAGTGGCACTACCTACTTGAGTTGGAGTTGAACCTGCCATTGTAGCAAATTGAATGTTGTATTTATCAGTATCCTGAGCTTGATTAGTGTCTGTACTGTTAGGATCCAGTGCATGAAAACGAGTACCACGTGGCGAGATTGGAACTGATGCTACCAGAGCTAGGGTGGGATTTTGAGCATTGAAGTCTTGAAAGCAGAGAGGTCAGGAATTTGGCCATTATTCATTCTCTGCATTGTTTTTTGCATGTGCCAAAAAGTGGAGGGTGTTATCGAACTGAAGTTGTTGTCAGATGCATGAAGAAGAGGGTTGGCATTTATAGAGTGGTGCAGAGTAGACTGCGAAAATAAAGATGGAATTGGTACACTTGTGTGAGGTGAGTGAGTTTGAGTGAAAGTGTTATGAACTAGATCTTAGAACTTGAATAGACAACAGAATGTATATTACTTGATTGAAGAATGTACATCTCTTACATGACTTATATAGAGAATACAATGTCTAGCTGTCATAACAATGTTTAACAATAACAACCTGTCTAACAATCTAACTAACTACTTCTGAACCATATTATGCTTAACATTCCCCCTCAAACGAAGGGTGGATACATCAACCACACTGAGTTTGTTACGCAACAATAGAAACCTGGGTTTACCCAGAGCTTTGGTGAAGATATCAGCAACTTGACTTGATGCTGAGATATGATGTACTTGAAACAACTTGCGAGCTACTTTCTCACGAACAAAGTATATGTCAATCTCAAAATGCTTGGTCCTAGAATGCAGAATAGGATTGGCACTGAGTTGAACTGTGCTCTTGTTATCACACCAAATAATAGGGACAGAGCAACCAAGCTGAAGTTCATGAAACAATGATTGTATCCAAGTGAGCTCTGTTGTGACTGAAGCAAGGCTTCTATACTCTGCTTCAGTACTGCTACGGGAGACAGTACTCTGCTTTTTAGAAGACCATGAAACAAGATTGTTGCCTAAGTATACACAATATCCAGAGGTAGACCTCCTGTCATTAGGATCAGATGCCCAATCTGCATCGCAATACCCAGTGAGCTGAAATGAGGGAGTAGGAACAATGTGAAGTCCACAAATAGGTGTAGCCTTGAGATACCGCAGAATTCTCTTCACTAGTCGCCAATGTGATTCAAGAGGACTCTGAAGAAACTGACACACACGATTCACTGAGTAAGCTATTTCAGGTCGAGTAATGGTAACATACTGTAATGCACCTACAATACTGCGGTATAGTTGAACATCCTGAACTGGGTCACTTCCTGTGGCAAACACCTTTTCACCCCCGCTCATAGGAATGGATAAGCCATTGGCATATTGCATTTTAGCTCGACACAAAAGGTCAGAGATATACTTGGACTGAGATAGAAATAGACCAGTGGTTGTATGCTGAACTTGAATACCCAGAAAGAAGTGAACTGGACCCAAATCCTTTAATGAGAACCTAGCATTGAGCTGATGAATGGTCTGAGAAACAGCCTGGGAATCAGCACCAGTGATGACGATGTCATCAACATATACTAGAAGAAAGAGGGGAGAAGGAGAATGTTTAATGAAAAGGGAGGAATCAGATTTTGTGGAGACAAAACCAAGAAGGGACAAGGTGTGGCCAAGCTTATCAAACCAGACACGAGGAGCCTGCTTAAGACCATACAAAGCTTTATTAAGCTTGCACACAGCACTAGGTTGAAAAGCATCAATAGACAGGACTAAACGTCTCAGCATAGTCAAAGCATTGTTGATATCTATTTCAGAAACTGACCATCCATATGTGACAACAATGGTGAGAAAAATACGGATGGTAATAGGCTTAACAACAGGACTAAACGTCTCAGCATAGTCAAAGCCAGCAACCTGTTGAAAACCCCTAGCCACTAGGCGGGCTTTATACCTGTGCACAGTACCATCAGAATTGTGTTTTACTTTGAAAAGCCAACGACAACCAACAATGGAGCGACCTGGAGGAAGAGTAACCAAGGACCAGGTATGATTCCTTTGTAAAGCCATATACTCATCCTGCATTGCAGACGACCAATGAGGGGTTTCTAAAGCTTCCTGTAGACTAGAAGGAGCAGCTGAAGTCAGTGTCACAAAGACCTTGGGCTTGTAAACACCAGCCTTGGACCGAGTAATCATAGGATGCCCTGTAGGAGCACTAGGAGTAGATGGAGGAGCCTCATGAACCAGTGGAAGAGGAGTAGAACTGGGATCAGAAATGGGACTGGACTGAGAAGGTAAAAAATGCTCAGAAGCAGGACTAGGACTAGATAGAGGAGACTCATTAACCAAACGAAGATGAGCAGGGTCAGAAATAGGACTGTCATTAGAAAGAAAAGTAGTATGGGCAGGGCTAGAAATAGACAGGCTAGGAGTAGGACAAGGAGCAGAGAAATTAGGAACACTAGGTGTAGGATTACTAGACAAGGAAGGTCTAGAGGTAGGAAGAGAAAAATGAGAAGGAATGACTGCAGATGAGGAAACAGGACTACCAGAAGAGGAGGAAGAAGGAGTGGGATGCCATTTTGAATAGGGAAATGAAGTTTCATGAAAAACAACATCCCGAGATATGTACAACCTGCCAGTATTGGACAGACATTTGTAACCTTTATGCTGAAGACTATAACCAAGAAACAAACACTCAACAGACCTAAATTGAAGCTTGGTTGAATTATAAGGTCTAATATTAGGAAAACAGGAACAACCAAAGACCCTCAGAGAACTGTAATCAGGAGCTTTATTATAGAGGACTTCAAATGGGGAAAAACCTTTGAGAACAGTGGAAGGTACTCTATTAAGAAGAAATACTGATGTCCGGACAACATCATCCCAAAACTTCATTGGTAGGGAAGCATGAGCAAGTAAAGTAAGGGCAGACTCAATAATGTGCCTATGCTTACGTTCAGCAACACCATTCTGCTGATGTGTGGTTGGGCAAGCAAGACGGTGACCTATACCATTTTGAGCAAGGTACTTGGAAAAAGGTCTATACTCCCCACCCCAATCAGACTGAATACTTTTAATAGGAAGCCCAAACTCTAACTCAACTAGAGCTTTGAACTGAAGAAAAGTGGAGAAAGCATCAGACTTATTATGCAGAAGAAAAACCCAAGTGAACCTACTAAAGGCATCAATAAAGTGGATATAATATTTAGAACCAGAAAAAGAAGGTGTAGAAGCTGGACCCCAGATATCAGTGTGAACTAATTCTAAAGGTTTGGTGTATATAGTAGAAGAACTAGTAAAAGGAAGTTTGTGTATTACAACAAGAAATAATAGACTTTGTGAAGCAGGAGAAGTAGGTGGAGAAGTAGAACTACTGAGTACAGACTAGGCTGCCTTGAACTGCCGAACAACTGTCTATCGTGCTTGAAAAATTGAGAGTAGCACTGACTTGGAACTGAAGTGCTGACATACTGTCCATGAAACCTAGAATGCTGAGAAGCAAGCTTATCGGGCTGAAAATACTGAGAAGTAGACTGACTTGGAGCTGAAATATGGAAAGAATCCCAACCAGGCATGAAATGCTGAAAAAAAATGCTGAGTGGGAACTGAAGAGTTGAAATACTGCCTATCGGGCTGACAATGCTGAGAAGTGGACCTATCGAGCTTGGAAAGCTGACTAGAAATGGGAATGCTGATGGACAGACCAGGCTGACTACTGGAGCACTGAGGACTGACACTAGAGGAGCTATCGGGCTGAGTACTTGAACTATCAGACTGATTAGAATGCTGAGGACTAGCCAGCTTGGGTACCAAATGCTGAGAGAATGACTAGAATGCTGAGATGGAGGCCAGGAATTGCTGAAATGCTGAGATGAAGGACTGAAATGCTGAAAATGATGCTGAGAAGTACTGAAATGCTAAGAAGGCAATAAGGAAGTACTGAGATGCTGAGAAGAAGAACTGAAATGCTGAGAATGAGGTCGAGAAGTGCTGAAATGCTAAGAATGAGGCCGAGAAGTGCTGAAATAGCTGACTAGAAACTGGAGATAGGGAACTGCCAGGCAATGCTGAAACATTAGAAAGAAGAAAAGAACTGGGAGCAGAATGAGAAGATTCTGTGAGAAGCAACTCAGAGTTGGACTTGGAAGATACCATTGAGGGAAAAACATATAACCCGTTGTTAAGCTTCCCTTCCAAAAGAACTCGATGAGTGACCTGATCTTTGACAAAGCAAAGGTCAGGATGAAACTCAAAATATACATTATTATCCTTTGCAAAACGATAAACACTGAGCAAATTTTAGTCAGCTTAGGAACTTGAAGAATATTCTGAAGAAGCAAAAGTTTAGAAGAATCAGAGGACTGAATAAAGGACTGACCAATATTTTCAATAGGTAAGGCTGAGCCATCACCAACAAACAACTTATCTTCACCACGATAAGGAACTGAATTCATGAGGCCTTGAGCATAAGGAGTACAATGGTCGGTAGCACCAGAATCAGGGAACCATCTGTAATCAGAGGATGTAGAAGCCTCTCCTGAACCAAAAGTAGTCTGAGCATTGGGTCTCATATCAGGCATAAGAGACTGACTGGTAGCAGAAAAGGCATGACGAGGAGGCTGACTAGTAGCAGAAGGAGGTCCAGCAAAAGATGGTTGAAGAGTAGAATTCCATGGATTAGGAGCATTAGTGTCAAACCTATTGTAACACTTAAACGCAAGATGTGCCAACTTGCCACAGATTTGACATTAAGGACGCTGTGAACCAAAACCAGATGGTCTATAACCTCTTCCATGACCAGATCTTGAACTTCTTGATTGAAATGGAGGTTTGGATTGAGGTCTCCACCCTTGAGAGTTGGATACAAACGATCTAGGAGAAGGTTTATGAGCAGTATGTGCCACATTAACTGAGCTTAAGATATCCAAATCTTTAGTATGCCGTTCAATCCTGGATTCCTGAGCAAGCAACAAAGCCTCAACTTCTGCCACACTATAAGCATCAGATCTGGAAGTCACAGATACTACAAAAGTATCATATATCTGAGGCAATCCATCAAAAATAACATTAATGTGATCCTTAGAAGATAATTGATGTCCTACTGATGCCAACTGGTCAATAATGGATTTGATCTTCAACGAGTAATCATTGATTGAAAGTCCTCCTTTCTTGAGAGATTGTAATTGAGTTCTGAATTGAGAAACCTTTGCTACAGTCTGAGAATTAAAGAAAGTCTCAAGAATCTTCCAAATATGAGCAGAAGTGGTACACCCGACTAACCTGGTAAGTAAAGATTCAGTCATGGAGGATAGGAGCCAAGAGAACAGAAGCTGATCTTGTTGTTCCCAGGTAAGAAGAGCAGGATTGACTTTGTTGTTCGATTGATCATCCATGGATAGAAACCTGGGTGGAGGTGAGGTATCTTCAATGAAAAGTTGCAGTTTATGCCCTTTGATCGTAGCTAATACCTGTTGTTTCCACAACAGATAGTTATGCTCATTCAATTTGACAGATAATGAATGAGAGAAGATCACAGGCTTAGACTCTGTCATGGCAGAGTTCATGAGTGAAGTGGCATTGGAGGAAGATTTAGCCATTAAAGACTTCTTGAAGAACTGAGATCTAAATAGTGGAAGGAGAAGCTTATAACTCTGATACCATGTTATGAACTAGATCTTAGAACTTGAACAGACAACAAAATGTATATTACTTGATTGAAGAATGTACATCTCTTACATGACTTATATAGAGAATACAATGTCTAGCTGTCATAACAATGTTTAACAATAACAACCCGTCTAACAATCTAACTAACTACTTCTGAACCATATTATGCTTAACAGAAAGAAGCGGTTGGGTTTTGAAGTTGCAATGAATTGGAGGGCGGCGTAGTTGACTTAGGAACCATAGATGTTAATGTTGATGGGAGATGTGATTGGTTGGGCGGATGTTGTGAGGTGGGAGGATGAGTGGATTTAGAAGAAATGAATGTCGAATTGAAGGAAGTGGGACCATTATGGGAGCAGTTGGGTGCTTTGTCTTTGGAGCAGGGAAATTGACCTGGTTATTAACTGGGTTGACCTAGACCAGAGCTCTGGCTTCATCATTCGAATTGGGCCTAGTACATAGAGATTTGTCTAGATGACCTCCCGCCAAATCAACGACTTGGATTTGAGCATTGGCATGATGTAGTGATTCTGTAGAACATGGTTTTTTAACAGTGAGTTGCATCAACTAAACTGGGATGGACGTCGAAGAAGGTGGAATAATGAACCTGTTAGGAGGAGTTCTCCCCTTGCTCAGTGTCACCGACGATAAACCATGATCGTAGCAACAAATGTGAGAGTCCACGTTAAATGAGAGTACCCTTTGAAGAACATATGAACTAATATGGGCTTCTTGTGCAGATTGAGAGTCTTGAGAGCATTCTGGACACGCCGATCCCACCTTGTGGCCTACCAAACCACAACAAAAGTAGAAAGAGGGCATGTTTTCATAAACAAAACCACTTGAAATTGTTTCCCATTCGGAATACCAAAAGAAGTTTGCATGTTACTTGGGAGTGGTCTTGAGATGTCAATCCATATTTTGAATCTGAGAAAAAGGAAGATCAAGATTTTTAAGTGATTGGAAATCAACTTCCATGAACTGACCAAAGCACGCTGCTAGAACCTTGACATTTTGCAAACTGAGCTTCTTGGTTGTATCCATGGATCCGGATCCAACATGGAACGCTAATCAAAATTGATATCCATATAAGAAGTACTCCAATCTTTTACCGAGACTAGGCTACCCATCAGTGTCCAAGGACCAAATAATAGCACTCTGTCCTTGTCACTTTTGTCTGAAAACTCAATTTGATTATATTGGCTTGACGTATCAGAGTCATTATCAAGTATTTCTACTTGAAGGGATTGTGTAGTCTCCCAAAGTGGAGCCATTTTGTTTGCAAATAAGTCAGCTCGAAGGAACTGAGAGTTGTAAAACTTAGCCACCGTTAGAAGAGGTATGTTATCTTGCACCTTCTCATCAGTGTTTGCAAAAGAAGGCTCTGGAATGGTTAACCGAGCAGTAAATCTTTTGCCCAATTGATGGATGAACATGAATGCGAGGTTGTTTTATGCTTTGGCTCAAGGCTACAAACGCCTTAGTGTGTTGGGATTCCCTCCAATAGGAAGAATAAGGCTGGGTGGCACTCACGTTAACTATGTGGGAAGGAGGAGGAGTCACATGAGAGGAATGTGGAGGTGGAGAAACAACAAGTTCAAAAGGTGATGAAGTATGATGAAACAAATGAGACATCATGGAGGAGGAACTGGACATAGTATGAGATGTAGGAGGAAAAGGGAAAGGTACTAGAACAAAACGAGGGCTTTTCTCATGGGTTAAGACATTGTGAAAGATCTGCAAGGGTTGGAAATGGAGTCATGGATGTTGTGGATTGAAAAAAATAGGATGTAAGGGAGATATATCTGTGTGATCAAGCTGAGGGGGTAGGTTTAAGTTTAAATAAGGACGAATTAATGGAGTAGGTGATTAAATGTGTGTAGAGGAATCCATAATCATTGCTCGACAACAATGATGTGCTTGGAAGAGATAAGTGTGAGTATCCGCTACCAGGTGAGGATCATATGATCTTGTGAAAGTACCATATTCTCATGAGAACTAAGGAATAAATAAGATCTTTGGGATTGATCATGATGAGGGGCTGAAGGAGTTGCTGAGTGATTACTCATTGAAAGAAGTGAGAATTTTGATTTGATTAGCTTGTGATGATGATGAACAAAAATAAATGGTAACAAGGTATATATCTTCCCAGTTGAGTGAGATGAGAAATATCTTCCAAGAAGAAAGGCAACTGTTCCAGGATAACAATACTCGGAGACATACAAAAAACAAAGCAAAGAGACACATAAACCAGCTATAGATAAATCAAAATGGATAACACTTACCAGAGAGAAAGAGGGAAAATAAAGCACGAGGTATCTGCACAGATTGTTATGTATGCTTTTTGTACAACTATATGTCCTTCATAATAAAATGCATTCAAATTTCAAATTATAGTTAGAGACTGTAAAGTATTGTTTGATTTACCCAAAAATTCATAGGCTATATTTTGTACACATGCAACAAATTATTCATCATTATAGCTCAATTAAACGTAGGCATCGACTTTTGACACCACCAATTTCGTCGAAAGACACCACTATCCCCTACTTTTTTAAGCACACCACTACTTACAGAAAAATACCACCAATATAAAACAGGAAAACCCACCACCACCTATCTCTCTCCATCTTTCAATATATTCTCTTATTTATTAGGGAATAACACCACTGCACTGCTTTGCCTCACCACCGCAACCACCACCCCGTTGACTGGCCGATCACACCCCTCATCTCTTTTTTCTTCGAGTTATTCTCATTTGTTTTTATTCTCCTATCTTCCTCTTCTATTATCTATTATCTTCTCATCCACCACAGCGACACCACCCCACCCCGCCTCCTCCTTATTTTCTTATCTTTTTTTTGCCCTCGAGCAAAAAAGGGCAAAAAAAAAAAAACTAGATTAAGGAGAAGAGAAGGAGGCAAGGCGGGGTGGTGCGGCCGATGATGGAGAAGATAAGAGAAAATAAGAGGAAGAGAGGAGAAAAAAAACAAAGAAGAAGAATAAGAAGAACAACAACAAAATGAGAAAAAGGAAGAAAGGAATGGTAGTTGTGGGGAGGTAAGGACAGTCGTCAGGAGGGGTTGTGCATTCGACGACGGGGAGGTGCGGTGGTGGCTACTTTGCCTGAAAGGAATAGAAGAGAAACAATGATAAGAGACGAGTTTATATTGGTGGTCTCCACGTCCAAAAAAATAAAAGGGGTGGTGGTGTCCTACAACGAAATGGTGGTGTAAAAAAATCGCCGCCTTAACAAATATGTACTATGAAATTTACCAAATACTTAGGGGGGTGTATTGTATATAGATTCTTATGGAATTGATAAATAATTTGAAAAGTCCACGGACTCTTTAAATTGTCCACGGACTTCTGCTGATTTCTTAAATCCATAGACTTTTACTACAGACTTTCTAGAGATTTATGGAAATCCACGGACTTTGTATGAACGACTTTTACAAATTTCTAATTATTTGCAAGATAAAATTGTGGTCTTTAAAACTCCATTATTAATGACCCAAGTTAGATTCCCTTGGAGCGTAAGATTTTTTTTTATTTTTATATTATCTCTATTGTTACCATCCCTTAATTTCGTTTTTCATAAGATGTTTTAATGCAATTATATGAATAAAATTAAACCCAAAAAACATGTAATTAAAATCTAATATAACAAACTATAGAACTCGATGAAATATATATATCAATATTCAACTCATAAAATTTAGGAGTTGGATTGGCTCGTAAACATATGTTGGCAGAGGCTTTCTTTTAGTTTTAGAATTCTAAGTTCCATTTTGTTTTTGTTTATACTATCATCTATATGGTTAGAAATGGCTTATTATGCTATGTATACTGCTGTGTCATTGTCATTCATGGAACTCTGAGGGTGTTTATGTTTAGCACACTGCACACTGGTTTGTGAATGAATTACAAACATGGATGTTGATGGAGGAAGATTCTGCGAATCACCGTGCTCACCAAGGTGTGTGGGTAAAAAATACAAGATCAATCTGCAGGGAATTATAGGTTTAGATTGCTACTCAATTGAGTCAATTCAAATCATCAGTGCTGGCAATGAGATTATCGTATTGAAGCTGTAATCAGAATTCGAAGATTCATCACTAATTTATTATGATATTCAATCTGAAAAGCTTGAAACAGTTCATACAGACTGCTATAACTTTTATGCAATTCCTTATACGTTCAGTTTGTAGACCAAATATACTAAACCCTAACACAACTTCCAGATTTATAGACCCTAATTTAATCCAAACCCTAACCCAAAATCATCAACGATGCAATTATGAACACTTATGCAAAGATAGAAAAAGAATCGAGAAAACAAGAGGATGTGAACCAACCTCTTCGCGACTGGCACAAGAAAGAACTTTGGAAGACTTTTATTCACATTGAAATCTTTGATATGGAGACTGACAAACTATTGAACTTTGTTATTTATACCTAACACTATAAAGTCCATGAGAATCCATGATTTTCCAAATCCATAAATATGAATGATATTTTGAATACCCTAAAACTTTTGTGGACTTTTTGAAATCCATATTGAATACCCCTAGACTTTGTGGATTTCAGAAAGACTTTTTAAAATCCTGATTGAATACCCCTAGACTTTTGTGGACTTTTTAAAATCCAAATTGAATACACTTGAATTTTCAGAATCCATGAAATTTATTAAATTGCCCACAAAATCCAGATACAATACACCCCCCTTAGTTGTGTCGTATATGTATGAACCTTTTTGTTTGTAGATTGTGTCTATTTGATAGTATGGAAAACAAACATAAAAATTGAAACCGATTCCATGAATTTGGATTTTTAGGGGGTGCCAAAGAATTGAATTCCCACGAGCGATGGGGTGCAAATATCTCCATGCTCGAGGGAAGTAAATATTGACAGATACCCACACTCTCCTCTTCTCCTCCCCCAAATCCTCAAAACCTCTCTCGCTCTCACCTTCTCTCTGCATCACTTCACAGCGTTAATGGCATCTTCATCTGCTATTTCCACCCAAATGGGTCTAAAGTCCACCTCCATATCTAACACTCACAGGTCCTCTCTCACCCCTCTCTCAGTTACTCTGTAATTTCAACTAATTCGTTCTCTAATCTCATTTGACTTTCATCTTTTGCAGACATTCGACCAGATTAGTAGCTTCAGCTATGCCTAGTACACGAGGTACGCATTTACGATGTACGATCACATTATACACTAATAAAAAACAATTCAATTTTACGAAATCGTGTTAATGTGGTGTTTGGTGCAGGAATTTCGAGTCGAAGCAATGAATTATCTTTGAAGGTCGATAAACAGCTTCGTATTAATCCAATTGAAGAAAGGTATTAGTCAATGGACTAGTTATTGGGTTTATTTTTCTATAAATTTTAGTTTTTGTGTTTGTTATGCAAAATAAGATGGATTTGTTGTAGCATATTTATTCATCAAATTCTGACATTTTTTGGGTAAATTTTGGATAGTTTCACCAAATTAATGACTCGGGAACCTAATTGGTCATTTGCAGATCTAATGTCGATGACCCCATTTGTTATTTTTGGCTATTCGTTTGTTTTTATTAATATTTTAAAATTGTTTACTCATACTCTTGGAGTCTGGGGGTGTGTTTGATTTTTGTTTTCCATGAAAATTTCTTGACCTAATGTTTTCACGACTGCCTACTTGTGAATTTAGGATTCGTTTAAGATATATAACCTTTTTGTGATGTGCTCGTTTAGTGCAAAAGAGGGTTTCCATTTGACATTGTGAGTGAATGTTACAATCCTAGTTAAGTAATATGGGTGTTGACTGGTTATTAACATTTGGTTGCTGAGCCAACCCCAGGTCAAGATTTGGTCACTGAGGGAGCAACCTCAAGGATAACTGGATACTGATAGGTGAGTGAAGCTATCAAAGAGAAGTTGGGTACCATCGGTTCAGTGCAAGAGAGTGGTCCAAGGTGTGTCGACTTTGGATGTGTGGTTGACTATTGTGCTCTTAATGAAGTAAGCTCTTGAGGGTTATTAGCTGGTTTTTACATAAATACTAAAACTTTATCTTAAATAATAGAATATTTCAGATTTATTGGGAATCAAACATATATATACTTTTAGGGGCTTTTACTTGATTCACTATATTAGTCATTCTCATCATTTATGCTCTACTTCAAATGCAACAAGATTACAAGAATCCCATCCACAAGTCTGTTGTAATTTAAGCCATTTGTCTTTGAATCACGCTTGCATATGCATTTCTCAGAGGCATGAGAATCTAGCTATGCTCGTAAGTCAGTTTTGTGTATGCAATCTAGTAATCATTTTTGGGTTTTCCTAGGCAAAACTTCTCATTGCAACCAAACACAACATAGGGTTAGGGTATATTTCTCATATTCATCGCATTCTAGGTATTTGAATTTCTTAGAATTCTTATCCTCACTGTTCTCCCTGTTATATCTCATTGTCTTATTGCTCATGATTTTCACAGAGAAGGATATAGAAACAGAAAAACACATGAGGATTTCCTGCACTCAAGTTTTCTTCATTATTTCTATCATCAAGGTTTTTATAGTTTTTTTGTTTGTGTGTTGTGTGTGCGTGCGCGCGCTGTGTCTTTCTAACATCCTAACATATTTTTTATTCAACAAGTCTAGTGAATTTCTCTTCACTTGATTGGTATTAGAGCCTGTTAATCAATGATGCATGGACACGGACACGTGCATTGCGTTGGACACGGATACGACGCGCGCGTCGCGTTGGACACGGATACGACATGCAGACTCAACAATTTCTAAAAAACTAGGACTCGAGGACACGTCATACTATTTTTTAATGTTATATAAACATAAATAATAATCTAATAAAGTGCCTTTCTATAGTGTCTTCTCTGTTGCAAGAAAAAATACAATAGAAAAAAAAGTATAGCAAAGAAGAAGTAGAGGAGAGAAGAAACATTGATAGTTTCTATAGTATAGTGGTTTTTTGCCCTATTTGTCTGAAATTACAATTGAAAGAGTTATTTACTTCAGATGGATCAACAATCATTAAATTAGGTGGTTATTTGCAAACATCTAAAAGTAAAAAATAAAAAATTGGTTTTCGAGTCTTGACCAAGTTTCGAGTGTATTGGAGGCGTGTCCGACATGTTGATCATATTGACCATGTATCTAACACATGACGACACGTTAACCAAATGTCTGACGCGTGTCAAGCGAGTGTCGGTGTCGGATACGTATCAGACACGGATACTGAAGTTTTTTCGAATAGTCCATGCTTCCTTGCTGTTAACATATTTTGGCAAACATTACGTGTTCAAATCTGAACCCAAATACCCATATATGTTATCACTTACTAGTTTATTCAATCAACGGTAATATTGTAGTGACATCCTGGCCATTCTCTTCATCAATGGGTGTCCAACCTAAGTGATATGGTTAGATGCTTCATTTCCTTATATGAAGCACTTAGCACCCATATATTGAACATGAAGCGACCACTTGCAATATCTCAACCCGTCAAAGATTTAAAGTTTATTTGGATTCATTTTCATTTCCTAAGATCAACATTTTATTTTCCTCTCTTTAGGATTCTCAACAACTGTGGTCTATGTAATGTTTGCAGATTTATGAGTTTCTTGATCCTGACCGAGTCATCTTGTTTAATTCTCAATGCAGTCATGGGTGCAATAGAAGCCAGAGGGGGTCATCCAGCTGTAATGCCTACTGTAATGACCCCAGGGGGGCCTTTAGATCTTTCATCTGTATTATTCAGAAATCGTATAATCTTTATTGGACAGCCAATCAATTCACAAGTTGCTCAACGAGTCATAACACAGCTGGTGACATTAGCGGCGGTTGACGAGAATGCAGATATTTTGGTCCGTCATTATTTTCAATACATATGAAGTTGTTGATTTACTTAAAAAAATTGAAATCTTCTTTTGTGATATTTCACAATTTCATATTCATCTAAGTAAACTCACAATCCATTGGAATTTGTTGTTGTATACTTTTTTTGTCAGATGTACATAAACAGCCCTGGTGGGAGCACCTATTCGGTCTTCGCAATTTATGATTGCATGTCTTGGGTGAGGCCATAAACTTAATGATACGTGCGAATTTCAGCCTTTTGCTTTGTGTCATTATTGCAGTTTGTTGTATATAGCAGCATAACTAAATGATTTATCTATCAATACTGTGCTTATACTGTCAATGTTTCTCTTATGACATACTTGTCACATTCACTACTTGCACTTACTGCAAGCGTAATCTTTCACTGCATAAATTAATCACTGTACACAATTGATTATGGAAAAATACACCAACATTTTGACCATCTTCGCAAGTTTCTGTTGAATGTCATATCTTTTTCTTTGTTTGATGGAGGTTGCAAAGAATGACAGGGCCTTCCAATAGGAGTTCGGCTGTTTGGGAACCGCCTGTTTACCATTTGTTATCATTTTTCTTCAATCAGACTTTATAAGTAGGATTGAGTGTCACTTAACTAGGAGCCCTTTATTCTGAAGTTGACAGTTTTATTTTGGCTACTCGTATTTCTAGGCTAGGATAATGCCTGAAATATGCAAAAAAAAATTCGAAGTTAGCTTGCTCAAAGAGTGTAAAACATTGGGTGATATATTGTAGATGAAATATATGCAGAAATTATATACTAATCAGTGTATATTAACTTGTGAGTATTCATAAAACAAATTAGGTTAGAATTATAGCTGGATTGAAGAATGGTTCGAAATGGCTCTACGAGGTGATTTTGAGCCATTAAGAGATTGTATATTACATTGCTTACCACTTCCTACTGTTGCAGATGCAGTCTTTCTTTGCTTTTATCTACAGTTTACTGCACACCGTTGTCCCCTATAAGCTCAGGCCTGGTTTCTCCATTCTATCAAGCTTCTAACTAGCTGATTGAATGTAATTAAGCCACTGATGAATCCATGAAGTCGTTTCTTGTATGTCTTTTGATTCAGGAGGGAACGTTTGTATCATTAATTCATTATTTGATGTTGTGTATCTATAGCTGTGCAGTGGCTACCATCTGGTTGGAGAAGTTCATGCTCATCACCATCAATTGTACATCAAAAGCCATTGGATACCTAAACTTAGGGTGTGTTTTATAGCCCATAAAATCATTTTTTAGGTTAAGGGATGGAATCACAAGTCCAGGGTTCGAACCGAACTTTGCCGGTGGCATCTGGAGTGGAAGGGGTTAAGGGCAAAAAAGTGTTAAATGACTTTACTGGGAAAAAGGACTAGAAAAATTACTTTACTAGGAAAATCATTTTCTAGTGTTTGATTGCACCCAGAAAATGATACTCGAAATTATGTTTTGTCATGGGTATATTGGTAATTTCATTAATACAAACTTAGTCCTGAATCAAGTTTTGTTGTATGAGTTTGAGAGTTTTTTAATATATTTTTTCCATGCTTACCGGAAAACAGTTTTCTTACGAGGGGAGGTCCGAAAAAAGGAAAATCAAGTGGAATCATTCCTACTTATGTGACTCATTAGACACCGGAAAATAGAATTTTACCTGGAAAATGATTTTCTAGCTAAAATTTCCAGGTTTTCGAACAGACCCTCCTTCTGTCCCTATCTGCATTGCTCTTCATATATTCATGTGGATAGGAAACTAAGGTTAGACTGCAAAAACAAGCAGCTGACTTACTAGAGGCATTTCTGCACCTGTGGACAGACACTTCCTCTTTCTGGATTCATGATCCTTTTTCCTAAGATATTTCTTTCTGCATTTGTACGTAAGAGGTGGCTTTTATGTATGAGTATGGAAGTTAATTGTATGGTCTTGGTCCTCTTGGAAGCCATAAAAAAAAAAAAAATCCTATGTTTTGAGTTGTATCACCATCCTTTCTTTTGTTTTATGTTTGCCCCCCATCTGATATTATTTGTAGGAAGTACTGAATGGCTCTCTACTTGTCAGATAAAACCTAGAGTGGGTACAGTTGCTTTTGGAATAACGGCAAGCCATTCAGCGCTTCTTCTTGCTGCAGGGGAAAAAGGAATGCGCTACGCAATGCCAAATGCTCGCATTATGATACATCAACCACAGAGTGGATTTGAGGTATGCAACAACTTCTTTAGATGTAATTTATTCTATTTTGGATAAATTGATAAACTATTCCTCGTGCTATACACCTAATAATGTTGATTCGTAGACCTGTTGAATTTGTATGATTAATCCTAGTCATGCAGTCCTGTCTGATTCACTGTTTGGGTGGTTTAGAGAAGCGTAACCCCTAAAATAGTCATTGATAGAACACCAGCCTATGTGTTTATAGTTTGGTGTTTCTTCTTCGTGAGAAACACGTCTCCTATGTATATATATACAATGAGGTAGGGAGTATAGCTCATTCCTGTTCATGTGGTTAAGCATTGCCATTTTGTGATTTTGTCGCTACAATCCTCAACCAATGCATACTCATTTTGCTTTCTAAATCACTTTAGAGCTATATATCCACTTATGTTTGATCCTTGTTTTCCCATGGATGTAGACATGTGTCAGATTAGGCCACAGTTATGAATTATTTGGGTCTTGGTGCTTGTTAATTGCTGAGATGTTTTTCTAGTGGCACTCCTTATTTTTAGTGTAATTATATTTCTAGAATTTTTATTTGGGTTTGTGGAAAGACCTGTTATGAATTATTTGTATATTTTCTAGCTTTTGCTTACGAGAAACTCAGTTAAGGTTTAAATTAGCAAATTTTTTTTAAGAGAGAGAACTTAAACCCCCCCCCCCCCCCCCCTCTCTCTCCTTTTCTCTTTTTGTGCTTTAAACAAGGATGGATTTTCGCTTTAACTTTTATGCTGTCATATAAACGGTGTACTTATCAGGAGTTAGGCAATATCCAGTGGTTTGTGAGAATTAGATCTCATTAAGCACTCCGTTCATTAAAAATTAATTGATCATTTTGAAGTTACAAATTTTGTGAGTGGAAAAACTCAAAATTCAAAACTAAGAATTTCATCTCCCCAAAACATCAAAAGAATTTCATCTCCCCTAAACTATGTGGTTCATTGTTGTGAGCCAGTATTTTGTTGAAATAAAACATTTAGAGCCTTAGGGGAATAAAAGGAAGGGAAGAAGAATACTAAGGAGGTACGATGATAGAAAGAAATTGTTTTACAAGTCAAGCGTTTATATCGGTTGGATTTTTTTCATCTATTATTGAGATTTGTTGTAACTAAATCTGTCATCTGATCTCAATGCATATGTATTTATATATTATTAATTACATTTTAATTGAACTCTTTTATCAAGGCATCTTGTTGTAGACAACAAATAGAACATTGTTTAATATCCTAATTGTGCCACATTTGTTAAAGGTGCCAGCTTACTGCATTGGTTTAAGTCCACAAATGTTTGTTACATAGACTTTTGTGTTTGAATGAGCTGATAAAAGATCACAAGACATTGGTGTCCACATTATTCATGTATATGCTTTTGGAACTGCTTGATTTAGATAGTGAACCTTCGAGACTCGCGTTAGCATGCGTTCTGAAGAAAATTTTGCAAGATCCTGTGGGATTAGTTAATCTGCTGTCATGAGAATGCGTATGGTAACATGTATGGAAACCTGAAGTTAAGATATCTGTACTGTATCGTGTATCATAAAATTCGGTGGAAACAGTGGAATGCTTTTATATTTATTTATTGATTAGTATATATTTCTAAGAATATAAAAGACAGATGAATTATTTGAGTAAATCCCTTGCAAATTGGTCCAACAAAAACTCTCATTGATCATTGATGTATTTGACCCGTGGAATATATAAGTAAGCTATTATCGGGTTAATTCTATCCAAGAGGAAAAGCATGTTATGACTTTAGGCACCCAAGAATTAATTGCAAGAGAAACCCAAATAGCATGGGAACAAAAAATTCTTTCAAGGAGCTTTACTTGCACTTTCACAGACGTATCTGAATTGTGTAACAAAAGCATGTAATAGGACCTGTTGTAGACATCAATTGCAAGATATGGGAATTGATTCAGAGAACTGTGGCGAAAGTTATTTGAATTTGGTGGTGTAGGCATCGAGAGCAAGTTTTTGTTCTCTCCAATAAAATCCTAAAATCTCTCAACTCGCGAGTGTGTTTGCATTTTATTTTTTTAAACTCGAAATGGGGATAAGGAAGGATAAAAGTGGGTGGGAGGTGAAAATACAAATTTAAGTACTTTTTATCCTATACCTTTTAAAATTGCAGAGTGGGGGGAGTATCACACGCTACATCTGATAGAAGTGCAAATATGATACTAGACCCATGTCATGATATGCCCATATCACAGATAACACTCGACTAATCTGTAACCATGTTCATGCAAAAACAAGCTAATGCTTTACAATTGTCTTTTGTGTTCTGTAGGGTAACACACAGGCTGTGAACCAACAAGTCAATGAAGTTGTTCAATCTCGACATGTAAGTTTCTCTTTTGAAAATCATTATGTTCTTTGAGACATTGAGAACTGTTCATGTTGGTACCTCTGTTTGGCTACAATTTCTTGTAACTCTGTAAGCCTTCTTTCTTTGAATTATTGTCATACTAAAAAATTGGCTCAACTTGTTTTGGCTGTCTCCATATTTTAATTTGATACAAGCTCTTTTCAAATAGGTTCTAAATTTGTATTATCCACAATTTGGGCAGAGTTTGTTGGACTTCCATGTTATGCTTAGTACCTTTCTGATATTTGATGCAGAAAATTGACAAAATGTATGCTGCTTTTACTGGTCAACCTCTTGAGACAATACAACTATACACTGAACGAGATCATTTCTTCTCTGCTGCGGAGGTAATGTTGCTTTTCAATCAATTAAGACTTCATTGATAAAGTTAATTGGAGTCTAGCACAGTACCGAAAAGATTGCCTCTTTAACTAAACGTTGTTTTTTGATGCTCATATAAAGATGAGGCCCTGCACTTTGTTTTTCTTGTGCCAGGATCGTTTGAATTAGAACCCAAATTAGATTATCTGATTCGTTCTCTATTCGTACAGTTTAATAGTTTCAATGATTTTCAAAAGACTTTTTTCAAAGAATGATGTAAACGAATTGGCGCTGCCTTATTTCCGCATTAACATTAAAATGAGAGCCTTGACCTCATTCTGCTTGACTGTGTCTTGGACCCCTTTATCTTACATATTTACAAGTTCAACTAAAAGGAGCTTATCATGTTGTTGCATTCCCAGGCCATGGACTTTGGTCTAATTGATGGTTTGCTGGAAACTGAATTGTGAAGAATTGGTGCTTTCACGTGGAACATTTACGTTCTTCTTAGCTGCTACACACTCGTTGTACTTGATAGCATACAGAAATCATTTGGCATCTCC
Organism: Berberis thunbergii; assembly: GCA_003290165.1. Taxonomy (NCBI): domain Eukaryota; kingdom Viridiplantae; phylum Streptophyta; class Magnoliopsida; order Ranunculales; family Berberidaceae; genus Berberis; species Berberis thunbergii. Next base: position 47,982 of record QNQO01002245.1, read on the forward strand.
ACATCAAATGTGCAGAACAGAAGGCTCTGTCGTTAATCTCAAATTCTGCTTGTCAAGCTTAATTCAGACGATTGCAACATTGAAGTGTGGAATTTTTTTTTTGCCAAATGTTATCAAAGGGCTGTTGAGACTGAAATGTAGTTCCTAATGTTATAGTCTTAATTGTTTCACTAATTTCGTTGTAGACCTCTTGCGATTAAGCTTAGAATTAGTTGGTGTCTTTCCAAATGTTCCAGGTTTAGTGTAGTTCTCATTGTTTCCAGATGGTAAGCTTGCCCAGTGGCAGTTATGCTTCTAGTTTTATTCAGTTCTTTGGCAGACGTATTTATGCCACTACTGAGAATTTCTTCGAAATAATATTAAGATCAATGGATTATGATGGTTAGGTCATGAATCATCAGGTTTCAAATTCACCTGCAAGTGAAGTCGAAAGTAGGAGGCCTTTATTTTGCATTTCATTCCTCTCAATGACTCAACAATAGCTTCTTTGAATTTGCATCTGCCTGGTACACAAACAAATTCTGAAGCAGAACAGAGTTGCAGATGTCTTACCACATTAAGAGATAGGGTAACATGTGCTTTTGTAGAAATCTGCCGTAAAGCGACATTGCTAATTATACTCGTGCAATTTTAAGGAAAATGCAATAATTTATCAATGAGATTGGCATGGACTGATGGAATGGAACTGCACAGGGATTGCTTCATGGAATATTTCATCAGTCCATGGAACGTTTCATGTATCGTTCTATCAGTTCATGAACTGTTCCATAGATCGATCCATGAAACAAGAAAAATATAGGGTATTGGAAAAAATAATTAGCAATTGAAATAATAAAGTTATTGATTAGCCGCAAATGCTTTCATAGCTCAGTTGGTTAGAGCACCCGTTTAGTAAGCGGGAGGTCATGAGTTCAACTCTCATTGAAAGCAATTGTTTTTTGCCAGAGGTTGGCAGAGTGAATCCTATTTGCGTAGAAGCAACTCCAATGCTTTCCTCATGTTCTATTTTCATTTTTATTATTAATTTTGTATCCGTGTTACACTTAGGAGCATGGCGAGTAGGTGTGATTCGCAGTGAGCCGAAGCCCTAAAAGTTTTGTCAGAGAAAAGTTTTGTAGGATGATGGCCTTCGGACCGTATTATTGCATTGGAACGGTTCTCCGCGAAACCACTTAATTCCCTACGTTTTTGGGTCCTGCAGCGGAGATGAAGTTTTTTTTTGTTACCCAAATCGTATAGAGGATTATTACAGCATCTATCTGGAAATAACTCCAATTTTCAAGTAACCATTACTTAAAAAGCAATTCATTTCAATTATACACTGTATCGACAAGACAATAACAATATCCATCAAGTAATATAGTTGGAATTTATTGATATTGATATTGATATTGATATTGATAGATGACGACATAATGTAGCTATGCAGAAACTATGCAGAAAATTTTCTCTTCATGCTTTATACAAAGGTTGTCCATGAACAGATCTTCATAGTGCTTCATAATAGACAACTGTGATCAGCCATTCACACAAGCCGCATCTCTGACAATAGCTTGTTCGCTGGGCTATGCAACTCTTTCTAAACTACATAGATGTCATGAACAAACTGAGAAAGCCTGCAAAGGATAAGAAATCATAGTCCATTGAGCCAATCTTTGGTATTAAGTGAGTACAAGAAGTATAGTCTATAGATCAATCATTTATTATTAAAACATGTCGGATTCATAGTTTCATACAAGTAGATAAAACATTCACAGAAGCACAAACATGAGAGTATAAAGGTACAACGCTGCGAAAACAAACTAGATGAACCTCAGATTTCAACAATCAAAGCGGAAAGTAGCTTGTTTGTCGATTGAAACACCAAGTGAGAAACAACTTCACATTACTTGACTAATGTTTCAAATGAGTGACCCTAATTTGCATCTTGGCCAAGCATTTAGAGTGCAAGTATATAGAATACTAGCAAGAATATTATGCAAGCTCAAATGCTTAATTACATACGCTAAAACCTATACTGTACTCTCAGTTACACGTAGGAGGCATGTTTTGTAAGGGGTTAGATGTTCCCTTGCATCATCAGACAACTATGGAAAATCGAGACAGAGGAAACCCAAAGAAATCTAAAAAAATCTCTCCTGATGCAGGTTATTTAAGCACAACCAATCTGCTAGACACTTTCTTTCGGTATTTTGCAGTGTAAGATCTAGAAAATCACCTCAGTAGCCCTTTTGCTATCATTGAGGAGAGTCACCAGATCTCAGATGTTCCGATTGAAAGTGCTTGCATATTTGAATCCTCTGGCTATAAATTTGCTATCCACTATAATAGCGTGCTAATATTCATGCCATGTAGGATTGTCAAAGCTTCCGAGACTCTTCCTGTTTTCCAAACATTTTTGTTGAAACCCCTGATGCATAATGACCTAGCCCACCCATTCCATCTGTCCTGGGTTACTCAGGCAAGACCCCATGACTATCCAGAGTCCATCTTTTATGAAAACTATGTTCACTTGGGTTTATTCCACGTGTTTATTATGTAATTACCCGTGATAGTGTACAAGAGATTGTGTTGTTTTTATCATGAAAATACAAATTTCGTTTCTTTCAAGGTAAACAGGTGATAGTGTGTGATGCCTTATGTATCATATTGGCCTACACACACACCCACAAGAAAAAAGACAGTTGAAACAAATTTACATAATAAAGAATGCGAGTAAGACTAATATTAGTAACTGCAACTTGTCTGCAACTAATAGCCTCCATCGATGCAGTAAAGAATCTATAGTTTCGCAATCAATAAAAAACAAATGAGAGAGAGAAGACTAAAATGATTGAAAGTGAGGACTGAGAAGGCTGGTGAAAAAGGAGGATGCATTGAAGAAACTAAAAACCAGTGGAAAGCGCACTTCCAGTGAAAAGAAAGGTGAGACCATCTTCAAAGGCAAAATTTGTAATGACTGCTCTTGTACCTCCAACTAACTACCATAGAGGTGTGGGTTTTTAAAAACAAATTGGTCCTAGCGTGTGGACCAAACCCTTATTTTGTGATACCATCCATTACAGTCTTAGCCAATTTAGCGTGTGGACCAAACCCTTACTCCTGCATCCGCTATTACATTTTGTTCCAACGGTCCTCGGCTGTTTCACAACTATAATCTATATGGATCCTGACATAGATTCAAAGCTCTCTTAGCACTTGAAAGGAATAAGAACCCACTACAGATCCTAACCTCTGAGCCTGCTTATGTTAACAATGCTCTAAACCTAACGTAACTCCTCAACAAACTCCTCCACTCGACTTCCACAAGATCCCCGGAGATGCACATACTGACATCCACCTCTATCTCCAACTGTCAACCTTGCAACCCCTTCTTACATTTAAGATCTACTTGGTAAGCAATCTTGAGCCCTAGCCCTACCCTAAAATCTGCCCTAATCAGAACAAATTTTTCTACGAATGCACTAAGCGACCTACTCCACAGAAAAGGGTACCAAATAAATCCAATTTCACGCTCTTCAACACAAAAAAAAGAGATGGGCATGCATGGAAGCACAAAAAAACCTAGTATAGAACTAAAATCGACTTCCTATTGTACAGAAGCAACTAAACTCAATTTCATGTTCCTGAACAAAAAACAAAGAAATCGGTACCAGCATCTCATCCAAACACCTCTCATTTATCTGCACTCAATGAATTAGAAAGCTCATTTATTTACAAACCTACCAACTCCAGAAAAATGGTAACCAACTAAAGCTAACAAAAAGGCATGGTCATTCATCAAAACATTCAAAAACACATATTTCTATCCCATTGCCTCCATTAATTCACTAAAAAAATCCCCTTAACTTCATTTTCTTTCAACTACATCTCCAATCGAAAAATCACCCAAACCACAATTTCTAAACCAATCTCATGCTTCTAAACATCAACCAAGAAATGGGTATTCATAACATTCAAAAACAATTTTTGGGTTCTAATCATTTCAACTAATGCACCCCAAAAAATAGAACTTTATGTCTAAATATTTCCACTAACACATTAAAACTTTGCATTCTACAAAATACCAAAAAAAAAAAAAAAATCACTCAAATTACCAGAAAAACATACCTACTGGCCACCATCTTCGGCGAACCTGGCATCGAAAGGAGCATTCGAAGAATGGGTAATCGAACCCGAACCACCAGACCCTCCAGACCCTTGTTGGAGCTCAATCACAAGCCATCTTACAGCCTTGCTCATCTGCTCCAATCTCACTGCACTGATGGGTGGGAGCCCAGTTGTTGCAGGCTTCCCAACAATAGAGGACCCAGTGGCCTCATCGACCAAACACTCTGATCCAATTCGCTGTTTCAGAGACTCCACTGATTCCTCTGCTTGATCGCAAGCAACTCTGAAAAGCTCCCACCTTTGCTTGAAATTCTCCAACGCTGCATCTGTTGATGCTGTTTTCTGACCCCCAGAACTCTCCCGAGCTTCGAGAACTCCCGCTGCTGCTCCTATGAACTCCATGTACGCGTTCTTCAGAGCTTCTACTGTGCTCTCCATCGTTGGATTGGACGGGTGGAATCGTTGGATCTGTGGAGCCTGTTTTTTTTTTTTTTTTTTTTAGGGCTTTGGAGAGTTTGGGGAGTTCATGGGATTATTGGGAAAAAAAAAACAATTGAAAACATAAAGTGGTAATTGGGCCGGGTTAATAGTATAACGTGTGACGGTGAAGATAAAAAAATCGTGAGAAAAAATATCGATTCGGTGGGTGAGAGAAGAACATATTTAACCTGCAAGTATCATCAACAAAAAATTACCCTTACGAAAAAATCATCTAACTGTTACTAAAATCTAAATAATAACGTGTATGTGTGAAGGTTTAGTAAGATAAAAACAATTGAAAACATAAAGTCGTAATTGAGCCAAGCTACAATAATGTAATGTGTATATAGTATAACGTGTGATGGTGAAGATTGATCGAGATATAACATAAAGAAAATAAATTTGTAAATAGTCATTAAAGAAAAATATAAATTCCATAGGGGCATTCCGAGAATCGAACTCGGGACCTCTCGCACCCGAAGCGAGAATCATACCACTAGACCAAATGCCCAAGTCTGCACGTGTTTATGACATAAATTTACTCAGAATAATCAACTGTCAACGCCGAACATCATAGTATAATATTTATGAAAAAAATGGGGCATTCCGAGAATCGAACTCGGGACCTCTCGCACCCAAAGCGAGAATCATACCACTAGACCAAATGCCCTGTTGGGACAACTCTTAGTGAGAATTATACATAAATTATTCTGTTGTTCATGGATAGCTAGACCATAACCTAATTAAGAACAGAAAAAAACAATGAACAACCTAAAAAATATGATACTTCTGAAGGAGTTCAATCATACTATTTTCCACACAAAGGAAACTTTTTGCGCAGTTACTTCAGAGGACCAATGCTGGTTAGAGGTTAAAAGTTAAGAAATTGAGTGAGGCTAAAGAACCAGGTTTTGTAATCAGGTTCTACAACTAGGATGATGTGGCATCATCAAATGAGGTTTTTTACAACCTTTAGATACACATAAATATTTTGGTGATTCATCATTCGTTCAAGATCACGCCAAGTCACCCTGGTTGCAAAAACATGATTTCCTAGCATTTTTGTAAAAAATTTCATTATATTTTAATTCGTATCTGCTCTATCAACCATTTTTAAGAGAAAAGATCCCATGATATCATATAAAAAGGACGTGATTTTAACTTTCAGAAGAATGTTTATGCATGTGGAGTAGAAGACTAGGCATTAGATCCATATAATATTATCCACACAATTGCCAATGGCATGACCGTTCAGTTTGGCTGATGGTACCACTAGGTCATAGGTTCAAACGCTTGCAGCATCTTTATGGGTTTTGGAATTCTATATCAATTTCCTACAGCCAGCTCGCTCGCGATGTCACTCATCTCGCCCATCCCTCGACCCCTAGATTTTTCTGTAATTCAAATATGAACATCATACTTAGGGGATGTCTTTTTTGCCTCTACATCAAGTCAAAGATCCAATTTTTTCTAGAAAATCAGAGTGAAACCTCTTAACAAGGTGCCATTTTTGTCAGCATCTAGTCAGAAGTTGCTTCTAATTAGAGTCAGATGAATATGACCATCTGAAATTTTGCTAAACCCTATATGCCAAATGCATATTCGAGTGATGTTAAAAATCACATCCATCTATCTCATAGAGTTTTACCTCTTAAAATTAACAAGCCAAAGACAGCTAAAACTAACTCAAATGGGGCTTAATTCTAATCAGTAATCAGAAATTATTTACTCTGTCAAATCAATTCAAGACATCGAATTATAAGACCATATTACACACCAATGCAAAATAAGTCTACAGTGTTGATGAACCTACCATTTTGCTTTAAGCATCAACTACAGATGCCCATAAGCAAAACACAGGTAGAGGGTAAGAGATTCAATTCTGCTAAAATAAAAGATACCCATTTATCTAACATCTTTTATTCTTGTCAATGGTGTTATGTCTAGTGGTCAGGGCTATGTGAGTTTATCCTCCACCTCCTAAGTTTGAGATCCGCTAGCAGTAGGATTACTTTCTTATAGTGTTGACCTGTAAGTCGCACCTGGTTGATAGGTTATGGGATCTTATAAAAACCCAGCAATCAAGGAAAGATACAAACATTATTCACTGTTAAGGAGATCAAAACAATATGAATGAGTCGAAAACAAAAACTCACTGATCAAGCAAAAACTGGAATTTGGTTTTACTTTTGTAGAGCAAGAGCACAAAGTGAAATTATAATTCTGTCGAAGTAAAAATGTAAGTTATATAAATGAACAAAACCCATGAAGAAAAATCGCACCTTAGAAAGATGAAGATCAGAAACAGGAAATTTTGAGAGAGAGTTGTAAGCGAAGATGATGAAGAGAGAGGTTTAAACCCTTGAAACTAGTTTTCTTGCCTTAAACCCCTTTGAACTCTGATGACTTGGATTGTATATATGAATGAACAGTTTCAATGGTGTTTGTTGGAGAATTTTTTTTTTTTTTTTTTTTGAGTTGTCACGGGTATCTGACTATTTGGCTTTATTGGACGGACTATTTATTGCACCAGTATTTTGGGATGTTCTAACTTTTTTGCCCTAACCTAATATATGTCACCGAACTAATCAGCTTGTATTAATAAAAATCATTTAATAGTGAAATTTTCTCGTTTATGAACATTAATTAACACTTGAACAAAAGAATAAATTTTAAAATACAAACAATTTTTTTTTTTTTCAGCATGCGAAATTCGATCATTTTATCCATAATATCCTGTAAATTTTGTAGTTTCTTACCGTATTTAGGTAGGTTATAGATAGTCAAATTCTCGAATACGGATAACCAATTGTGGCTAATTACAGTATTAGAATTTTGACAATTGCCAAGTATACTTACTTTGAATTCAATTAATTAAGCCATATTTGATTTCTACTTAGGTGAAGAGTCAATGACAGGTTTGAATGGGTGGCGAAAAACAGTCAATAACATTTGACTTAAATAAACCTGTTTAATCCACACAAAAAAAAAACCTACAAACAGGGAGAACCTCCAAGCAAATAAAGAAGAAACCATCAACCTCCCATTTCCATGCACCATGCAAAAAAAAAATCTGAAAGAAAACATAAGGGAAGAAATTTTTTTGTGATTTAGGAGGAAGCCTTTTACTAGGCTCCCAAATTCCTTTTTCACAAACTTGATCTTCAATTCTATGAGGAAATTGTGTCCCAATTTTGATAGAGAAGATGGATTGGAAACCGTCCTCGAAGTCCCTATTCCGGATGAGGCTTTCGCTAGTACGAGTGGCAATGCCGTCGTTCAATTGCAGAGTATGCATGATTGGATGAAAACTCAATCTTTAAGCAAACTCAATGGAAGCCGTAATCCTGAGTTGCATCTTCTTCTCAACGTCGTAGGATCCCCTCTCATTCCGCTTCAAGTTCAATCTGATCAAACTATTACCCATACCGTTAAAGATAGTTCTATAGTAAGACTTGCAATCCCTCCCATTCTGTCTCGTTTCAAACTTATTTATTTTTATTTATAAACCATTCGAGTAGAAACAAAACTAATCAGAGTCTACAGAAACATTCCAAGTTCTATAGCTAGGAACATTTTTATTAAATAGTTAAGAATGAATTCTGTTGATTTCTTTTGTTTTTTCAAAATAGGAAGCTTCAACTGCGAAGTACATTGTACAGCAGTACATTGCGGCCACAGGAGGGCAACAAGCATTGAACGCGGTAACTAGCATGTACGTGATCGGGCAGGTGAAGATGAGTGCATCAGAAACCTGCCCAGGTGATGAAAATGTGAAAGTTAAGGGTGGTGAAATCGGAGGATTTGTGTTATGGCAAAAGAACCCAAATTTATGGTTTTTAGAGCTAGTTGTATCCGGGTGCAAAGTAAGTGCAGGAAGCGATGGTAAGGTGACATGGAGGCAATTAGCCACACAACAGTCGCATGCCACGAAAGGTCCGCCTAGGCCATTGCGCAGATTTTTGCAGGTATATTAACAAAAACTAGTCCAAGTTTCATTCATTGAGTTCAATCTTTATTTTTCAGTTAGTACAAAATTATTGGACAATACCCGGAAATGTCATTACCACACTAACAACCATATGAATTATATGTTATTTTCAGGGATTAGATCCTAGATCTACTTCAAATTTATTTTTAGATGCAGTTTGCATTGGTGAAAAGACGATTAAAAGCGAGGATTGCTTCATACTCAAGCTAGATGCAGGCGCCGAGACTCTCCAGGCACGAAGTAGTGCCAGTTTTGAAATAATTCACCATACAATATGGGGTTATTTCAGCCAAAGATCAGGTCTTATGATCCAATTTGAGGACTCACATCTAGTCCGAATGAGTGCCAAAGGGGATGAAAGTGTATTCTGGGAAACGAGCATGGAATCCATCATCGAAGATTATCAATACATCGATGGTATCAATCTTGCTCATAGTGGCACAACGATGGTCACATTGTTCAGATATGGCGCCGGGTCGGCAACTCACAAGAGGAGAATGATGGAGACATGGAGGATTGAGGAGGTTGGTTTTGACATATGGGGTTTGTCCATGGAAAGTTTTCTTCCTCCTGCAGATCTAAAACAAGCAGATGGATAATGGAAAAGGAATAAGAACACACAAATATATACAAATTTAATAGGATGGAAAACAAAAATCACAATTTGTAATTTATATACATTTCATTAAGGTACACATGGAGAAAATTGGAAACAATAGGATCAAAGTTTTCTTCTTCTCCTTCACATTTTTTTTTCCAATGATCAAGTAATTATGTTAGATTGTTATTTGGTATCATACTTGCTCCAAATGTAAACAATTACTAGTTATATCTTATCAGAAGACTGCATCATGCTTTAGGTTTGAATTATTCAGGTTCGAATTCATGACGTGTGATACCATCAGTCACACCTGTACCAACTCAGCTGGTACACCTTTGACTAGTAGATGCTGCTCTTGATGCATTTTGGCCTAAATGTATAGAATATGTATAATCACCCTATTATATTATTAGGTGCTAATATAGATGCTCTTAATGTGGAAACACAAGTTACTAAACTATGAGTTCCATCACTCTAACTAGCAAGTTAGCAACACCCATATAAGGTGGCAATTGTCACATGGTGTGTATGTGCATGCTTGATGATGTTGTAGCAACAAATCTTCTATTTTGTTTATACAAGTCTTATCATGCATCCATGACTTTTGGTCGACAGTTTTCTCTCTTCTTCTTTATGGAATCAAACCTCAAAGCTCACACAGTGGAAAGGGTGCTCATTAAGCAAACCATGATGTCTTTGCATCAAAAGGATATGGACCCTGTCAACTAGCTAGCTAATAACTTTTGACTTTGAAAGAGAAGTGAAACTAAAGGAACCAACATTTAGCATGAATGAATGATTTTGTTTCCTTGGATCCCAATTCCATGTGCTTTGTATAGGTATTACTCTAGTAATGTGTACTTCCACTGATTGACTTGAAACTAAAATTGAATCATTCATTGGAGTCTTTTTCCTTTCATGTTTGGACCATGGTCTCTTGAAGGGTTGAAATGAAATGGAATGATAAATAACATGCCGGATTGTGATCATATGGTCAGTTGTTGAGATATGATGCACGGGGACGAGCCAATTAATGGTTGGTAGGGATGGGGTCGAGACTAGATTGTACCATAGTGGATCTAAACTCGAAATGCACCTAGTCCAATAAGAATTTCTTTGGTTATTCACATATGAACCAACAAGATCGTTAAAACTTAAAGAGTGTCTTCAACGCTTAGAACCATCAATTATCCCGCTTGTTTAACTAAAAATACAACGTTACACGCCTCAATAACATTTATGAAGATCTAGAACGGAACTCTGATAAGTTATATATTACATTGGATCCTTATCAGACTGAATCCTAACTTGAGATCTATGCTACATTTGACCCGATCGATTCATATAAAAATTCCTACACAAGGCCAAGCTAGATTTAACAGTTTTTCATTAGACATAATAAAATCCCCTATTGATAGAATCAAATCATATGATGATTAAACGCGGGATATTAAATAATCTAAGACTAATCACTCATTAAGCCTGAAGATCTTTGAAAAAGTACTTAATGAAAAGTTCAAGATTTAGTCAAAACACAACATTTAGTTAATAACTCTAGTTGATGTCCTTCTGTAAGTCTCAATGCACAATATTATAGTACAATTGCCTCCTGCCTACACCCCACACCTTCCAAGCTAGAGCTGGAAACTTGAGATAAATAACTTGCAGTTCAAATACTATTGCATGCATAGTGTGTCCATGAAGATGATGACAATGTCAAGTCTGCAATAACTTAACATATAGCCATTGTTTCATGTCTGAAGGTTGGTCTTGCATTCAGACCACACAACACACAAGTCCAAGAAAAATATGATTTTTTTTTTCAAGATAGAAAAGAAGGTACAAAGGAGAGGATAGAGACAACATGTGCAAATCCAAATCCAATCTGATAGTTTATTTTTTCTATATATTTTCTTTCTTTGTGTTTTGGCAGATCATAAAGAAAGAAAGAATCCATCAGTCAGCAGAGCAAAGCAATACTGCTGGAATTTACCTTTGCAGAGAGAGTGATTTTTGTTGGATGTATTCATTGAAGCAATAAGAAGCATGGTTTTGGAAACTGTTTCTCTCTTCCAAAGGGAGCTTCCATTTTCTCTTGTTTCTGTACTTTTCTTGCTAAAATCCTTTACCCTGCATGCCTATTCTCCTTTTGAAACATGATATCAAGGTAACAATGCATCTCACTTAACCTTGTTATGTTTTTTAAGAGTTCAATGTGGGTGTTAATAGCCAATGGGATACCACTTTAGCGGTAGTCTATTGGTAGATGTCATCACAAGTCCAGAGTTTGAACCCTACCGACAGCTTTGAGATAGGAAGAGTTAAGGGATAAAAAACAATGTTGGTCTATGGTTATTACAAAGAGGTGGAGTTGTTGGTATAAAATTTACCCATACCAGGACAAGTTAAAGCAACTAGATTGATATACTATACATGAGTTTCCAACTCCTTTTTAGGTGAAACCAATTGAAGGTGAGTAGTTGAGGGTGCTATACAAATACAATACATCCATCCATTTGAACCATTCCCTTAAAACAATTAGCAACAAACTAATTGAATGAGGGGCGCGTCTACTACACTCATGCTTAATGTTAAGAACCGACCAATACTAACTCAAAAGCTCAAGCTGTCAAGGAGCAAAAGGCTAATTACTTAATTAGAATCTTAACAGTTTGGTCAGAGAAAATTCTCATGTCAATAAATTCAATTCCAAACCATACATTCACGACTCAAACATTTTTCAATGGCACTTATTGACCCAATATCATACTTTTTTTAAAAATTTTCTTGTTACAATCATACAAAGGCTACTAAAGCAACAACACCCCGCTCCTCTCGAAGAATGATCGAAACATTACTCGAAAGTTAATAATACATATGCGAAAGCAAACTAATCGATAATCATTGCCACTTAGCATTCCCTTAAACACTCTTTAACTTAAATTTTAACAAATTACAAAACCATTCCTAATAAAGAGATTAAAATGGTCAAAATTCACCAACTTATATATCTTAAAATCACTGCCAATATTGCAGGCCTAATGACCAATCATCTATCTCACAGTCTCACTAACTACAGTTCTCATCCAGTAAGTAAAACCTTGCAGGCTGGCTTCATCTCCTCTCCTCTCCTCTCCTCTGCAGGCATATCTGTTTCTCAATAATTACTACCTCTTCACTTCAAATATAAACCCAAACCCAAAAACCTATCTGTATTTCAGTCTCCACTTTTTCACCTCTACACAATACAGAGCAAAACAGAGCTCTCTGAAACCTTCAAACCCTGTAATGGCGAAACGATTCAAGCTTAGACTAGGCAGAATGATCCCTTTATTCAACTCATGCAAATCAAAAGATCCAAAAACTCTTCCTTCCAACCCAACACCTCTACCTCTCCTTTTCATGCTATCTCCTGTTAACCCGAAATCGATCGATATCGATTACTCGCCACCCAAGGCATCCAAACCCCATCACAACCAGTCATCCCTCACCCGCCAAGTGTCATCTGCAGCGGTGTCACTTGGTTGCGGTTGCAGATCAAAGTCAGTCCTTCACTACTACTCTGCCTCACCAGACTCCATTGAATCATCCACAGATTTTCAATGGAACCAAGAAGAGAAGTTCCATGTAATCTCCAAAGTTTCTGAGATAAACGACACTACCCATCGTCGTAAAATCGATAGCTCATCAGAGGACTGCGACATTGGTTCAACCCCACCAGTTCCATTGAAGAAGTTAAAACAGAGGAAGCCGAAACAGAGGAAGTCAAAACAGAGGAAACCAAAACAGAGGGTTAGATTCAGTACTTCTTCAGCTGAAAGTGGTGGCTTGTTCTCTGAAGAAGAGGAAACAGAGACGTTCTTCTCCTCCTCCAAAACACTCTCCACTGACTATTCAACCGATGATTTCGACACCCATTTAGCCACAATTCGCGAATCACCACCACCTGTTTTCAAGAAGAAGAAGAAGGTCAAAAGAGATCGAAAGGTGAAAGCTTTCAAACAGTACCCATTGCCAGAAACAGAGTCCCCAGCAAGATTGTCATCAGTGTTTCAGCGACTGATGCCTTGTAAGGTGGAGAAGATGGAGGGAAAGTGAAGGAAAGCTTTGCCATTGTGAAGAGATCTCAAGACCCTTTTGAGGACTTCAAAAGATCCATGCTTGAGATGATATTGGAGAAGCAAATGTTCGATGTGGTTGAGTTGGAAGAGTTGCTTCGATGTTTTCTATCTTTGAATTCGAAGCATCATCATGGGGTGATTGTTGATGCGTTTTCGGAGATTTGGGAAGGGTTGTTCTGTGTTTCTGATTCGAATCAATGTGTTCGAGCAAATCATGTTTAGTGAAGAAAATTTCAAAAGTAAATAGTGAATATTATGTTCTGTTCTTCATTTAATTGTTTCGTTTGTTTTTAGTTCATACTGCTTCCGATTCGAGTAAGCAACACACGGAGATGCTGATATTTTAGCATTGTGAGTGAAAATAATTATTTAAATATAGGTAATTTTTATGCCTTATCGTGAAGAAATGGATATGATTAATTTACGAGATTGGATTGCAAACGAAATGTTAGTAAAAAATTAATTAATGATTTTTTTTAAATATAGTTGATAAATTTTTGATATTCTTGTAATGAATGGTATCGTAACATTCTCTCGAATTTGAATAATTATTGGTAAGCATAATATTTATGTATAATTTTATTAAGTGGGGCAAATGGTCAAATAGTTCACAATCAATACTTAAAAGTAAACACATTTTAATTTTAAAGCTTTTAATCAGCATCTTATTAATAAGCAAAACAAACAGTTCATGATCGAGCTTCTAACTCCAATTAAAAGTTAACTGTTAAGCACTAGAAAAAAAAAGTACATAATATCATTGTTAATGTGGTTTTAGTTACATACAAGCCAGTATTTTTTAAGAGTGCAAGTCGAAATGAGGTGAAACTTTAACACATTGATATTGAAATCGCACAATTTCAACTTAAATGAAACAAGCAAAAGATATAGTTCGTGTTCATGTTATGTCTTGGAAGTGCTCAAAAACAAATTAGATCCAATTTATTATGAGAAAAATAGTTTGAGTCCTTGAATTCCATTTTCTATGATTCCAATAATAGATAGCTATGATTTAGAGATAGACTCTTGGGCCCGCCGCCGCCGCCCGTCCGGTCGGGTTATTTGGAGAGCAAAACATATTTTTTTTTGCTGAAAAGCTATTTAAACGAAAAATAAACTTCTGAAGAGGACTGAGTCTAAACGGTCTCTCTAAAACACGTTTTGACCTCGCAATTTCTGGCATAAATCCCGCCGCCATTTCTTCTCCACGATTTGATCTTCACGCGATTGATGCCAATGAATAGAGCCTGTATTTCGATTTCGAATGTACAATTTTTGCTCTATAAATACCATTCGATATTGAGTTTTTTAAATATACAAAAACAAAAGAGAAACACAGAGTTCCTTCGAAAAAAAAAAAACAGAGAGAGCAAACAGTTTTCGATTCTCTGCTTCTTGCAAACTTCGAGTTTCTGCTCCTTGCAAAGAGTCTTCGAGTTTTATGCTTCTTGCATACAGTTTTTGAAATCAGAGTCTCTGTTTATGCTTCTTGCAGTTTATGCTTCTTGGTTTTACCGAGTCTCTATTTGTTGCTTATTTATTTCCTGGTGATTCCGAGCAAATAAAGAGATTAAGAGTGATTTGTATACCGTTCATCTATTGTGCAATTTTTGAACGAGACAGAGAAGATTTTGGGCTGTTTTATCCTGGGGACGGCGGGGCTACGAAACTGCTTGCACAATTTTAGGCAGAGCCGCGAAACATCTTAAAGAGATCAACCTAGTCCGCGACTCAACCAAAGCAAAATTGGTACCATCGTTCCTTCTTTTTAATTCGAATTTACAGCATATTTTCTAACAAAAAAACATTACTCCTTTATACATCCTTAATCCTGATATAATACACATCCAATATACCATATGTTTGTTCAACGTATTCATCTATAGATGATATAGATCATTCACTGTGTAAAAATACTGAGCTATAGAAAATTGGGTACTAGTTCAACAGTAGATTTGTAACAAGATAAAATTATAAGTTCAGGATTCAAAACCTGTCAGACAGCATTTGAGGGTACGAGGGGATAAGGATATTATAAAATAAAAAATAGAAACTATAGTGGATGTCTAAGACCAGAATCAGCAGAGGTAGCTAGTAGGCTAGTAGGCTAGGAGGAGAGATTCCTGCAGAGGTGGTCAGAAAATCTAGACTGGAGCAAGTAACCTATCTATCTCTTGTAGCAAATAGAAAAAGATGGTAAAAATTGTTTCACTCACGCAATCTCTGGGTGTTCCCACAGTGAAAACTGAATTGGGAATAGCCGACAGTCTTTTTACCATGCATGCTTCTATCCACTCTTACCAGAAGACAGAGATACTGACTCAGATTTTTACTACAGCCCCAAAATTAACCTCAAGTGGTAGCAATAAATGTAGTCTTGTAGATATGGTGAATAGATTGATGGATAGATGTGTATAGTTGATGATAAAGTATCTCCCTAGAAGTAGACATTTGATGTGTATCTCTATCTATCTATATATCTGTGTTTTGTATAGAGAATTTGATTCAAATCTTTACAAAGAAAAGGGTCACTTTTAAGTTTGAACAATTAAAATAAGTGGAGAAAGAAGGAACAGATGGAAATGATCAAGGTTAAGAATTTGAATCTGATTCTTCTAAAAAAAACAATGGTTAAAATGGTGAATGACCCTCGGGATAACCATCTTACCTTTTCGTAGGGTTGAAAAAAACGACTTAATTGATTAAACCGATCGAATCGGTTTTAGAAAATTCAAAACCGATATGGTATGTTCAATTTCGGCTTTTATGTTATTTTAACCGATAAAATCGAACCGACTGAATATATATAATAAATAATATATTTTATGTATAAATAATATAATATATTTAATTTAGTCAATCGATTCAATTTAGAAAAAAAACAATATATTATATTTAATATAATATATCAGTCGGTCCAATTTACAATTTACATAAATTGAAATCAGTTCGATTTCAATTTGAAAATTTTGAAACCAACAAAAATCGTTTCGGTTTTTGATTTGGGTAAAAAACCACACTAATTGTTCGGTTTTCAACCCTACCTTTTCAGGTTACTTATATTTTGGGTACTTCTAATTTAGACGTAATTCACATAAGATACAAAAGTTTTGTATAATTACATATTGAGTATAAAATTGCGTTGTGTATGGTTGCTCAATGACATTGACCAAAGTCATACGTTCCACATTTTATAAGACCTAAATACCTCTCAATTTTTTTACATTTACACTTTGAGTACATTTACCAATTGTATTTGAATGTAGCACATCCGAACTTTGGTCATCATCATTGAACAATAAGTTTAAGACACGATTTCATACTCAATATATAATTATGCAAAACTTTTGTATCCAATATGAATTACACCTAAATTATGCATACCTTAAATGTAAATCATCTTACCTTTTTAAAGAAATAGCACTTCATCGAAGAAATTGAGTTCTCTTGATACAACAAAGAAAGGAACAATACAATAATTTCATGGAAAAAAAATAAAACAAGTGAGGGAAAATCAGGCATTGAGATGTCTACTGGAGAGGAATATCGTGACTGTTCACAAGTCTTGAGATGGAAGCCCTTGCCCCGGGGCTTTGTGTTTGTTCACCTGTTTGTACATAGGAATATCCCTTGGAGGTCAAACCAATAGTTACACTTGCTTGAATTTCTCGATTCTCTATCTAAATTACCTATATTCCCATTTCTAATTCACACAGAAATGGAATTGCACAAATGAGCATACTTGGGACATCTACTCATCCAGGAGAATGCAATGCTATGTGGTTCCAACCAGAAATGATTTCAGAGACCCACTCAAGTTCAGGCTTATGTGTGCATGGTTACACCCGTTTTTTACAGTATTACTCCCTAGTGTGCACTTAGAATACTTGGTAGAATAAAACTATTTGAAGATGTGAACCCAGTACTGGTAAACTCTTAAACAACATTTTCGACGCTATTGAAAATATATATTTCTATCTGCATATTCTGTGTTTTACTCATTTCATGGACTATCAAGATTTCCACCAATTCAAAACTTCAAATATTATGTCATCGAAATCTACATTCAATTACATCACATTGCCAAGTAGAAACTAGAATGCATCTGACTAGAGTAAATCACACCACAAACATTCGAGCAGCTTGAGTTTAAATTAGCATTTTCAAGATCAATACAGTAGTGTACAAAGATGTTTGTTTATTTGGTGTAATATTAACTGTCATGACTTTCAGATGCCAAGGAAGACTCACAGGGATAATCAATAACCTTTACATGGCAGAGCGTGTGACCAACTTCATCTGCAAATGTCAGCTTCTTTTTGTCCTTGTCAATTCCGTTACTAGATGCACGAGAAGTCTTCTTTGCGGTTGATTTCTGTCAACCACAAAATCGCGATTGTAGTCAAATGATATGACATTGAAAACGCTTGAATAAGTAGAATAGTAGTACTTCATTTACTGAATTAACAAACATTGGGATCAAGAAGAGCAAATGAAACAAACCATTATTTTACAGAACCGGTTAGTGTCTCTTGACATGATGGAAAGCCATTTTGTTGTTGTCTCTTGAACTCCGATTGCATCATTAATAGCCGCTCTAATCTGTTGAAGATTGCAAAGCAAAATAAATAAATAAAAACAAAAAAATAAGATTATCATGTATCATTCATGTACCTATATGGAACTGCCTAAGGGAAAAATTACATGTACTATAATGCAGCATGAGACAGTACATGATTGCTACATACCTCATCAGCACTATATTTTGAAGACATTGATAGACAAGCTTCAGGGCACAAAGTTTCTTCAACGATCTCCGTCATGGATTTCAACTCTTTCGTAAGTTTCATGACAAGATTCTCGATGTCACCCATCTGCCTCATTGAGAACTTCATCGCACTCTGTGCACAGGAGTAGATAGAGGACAGCTCTTTTCCAGTATCTGGTGTCTCACTAGAAACATTTGGATCCTTGAGAATCCCTTTCGGAACCTCCAGCGGAGATTTATTCTTATTATCAATTAACTTATTAACTTTCCTTTCCGAGCTTACTGGGACAATAGTTTCCTCAAGATCTAATTTCTTTGATGAATCTTCACTCTTGGTCTGCTTCTGAAAGCATATCCTTCCCCTAAGACCTGAAAGTTTGTATCCATAAAGAATGTCAACAAAAATCAAAATGAAGTCTTGCTCCACCTAAAGTGCAAATTGTTTGTTCTTCATGAAATATAAAGCAATCAACATATCACTGATAGATGGATGCCGTGTAGAGGGAAGCAAACCCATGTCCTACAGATGGAAGATACTGAAATTTCCACACTCAATAGAGGTCTTCGTGTTTGTATCAACTTGGAAGAGTAGGACGTTGGAACTGGTTATATATTTAAAGCCAAAAACAAAGATGAAAACTTATTGGCTATGTCTAAGCCCATACATGGAAGTAGGAAAATGGGTATGGTATACGCTTAAAGAAACAAGAGCGAATATGTGTATACTAATACTCACCAGAAGTTCTAATTTTGGCATATAGCTCTTCAACATCCACAGCACGACGAAGCTTTTCCTGAGAGGTTGGGGAAATGACCTATAAAGAGAATCAATTATATAGAAAGAAAACATCAAGAGAACATATCTACAAGACAAAATGATATTAGCCAGAAACGATAACACACCTTTCTCGTTGAAAAAATTCTTTTCGGAGGGGTTTCCATCTTCATGCCAAGATGATTGTTGTTTCCAACATCTTTCAGCCAATCAGTGGCATGAGAAGAATGGGCACCTTCGGAGCATTTAAATTCACCATTGACACCAGCAAATGTGTGTATGTTGTGTCTGGAAATGGTAGGCGGGTCCTCTTTCCTGTTATTTTCGCCATCCATCTTATAAAGCCCTTCATTACCAACATGGTTAAGTTCCGTGCACTGAAGGCTATCAATGATAGCCATGTCATGTATTTGTTTCATAATACCCGTAAGGCATGGTATCTCCCCCTGCTGAGAGGACTCACTTGCATGGCTAAAATACATCTCAGAACTTGGATCATTTATGTTGGGGACTGCTTCTAAAGTGCTATAAGAAGAAAGTGATTCAATCATGTTTCCTTTCATAAGATGTTCAAACACATGTGAAGGAACAGATTTATGACTATTCATTCCCGAAATGGAGGACTTATCATGATCTAAATATTCACATGATACCTCATTGACACCACATGACATGGCTTCAGCACAAAAAGTTGATTCTTCCATTTCCAACTCACTTCTAGTAACTCTCTCTGGCATTTCATACTCTCTGCAAGAAATCATTTCCAAACAAGAACCAGAGGTGGAAATATCAGTCATATGGGCGTTTTCAGTATCTGTATCATCGAGTTCAGAAACCTTAGACTTGTGATTAGTCATTCCTGAGGTGGAGGACTCGTCATGATGTACATATTCGTAAGATACCTCGTTGACACAATATGATGTGGCTTCAGCACAAGAAGTTGATTCTTCCATTTTCAACTCACTTCTAGTAACCCTCTCTGGCATTTCATGGTCTTTGCAAGAAATCATTTCCAAACAAGAACCAGAGGTGGAAATGTCAGTCATGTGGGCATTGTGGGTATCCAAATCATCGTGTTCAGAAATCTCAGACTTAATGTGGATAGGTCCATGCTCCCCAACGTGTTGCAGTGAATGCTTATCAGTTACAGTTTCCACCAGAACTGTAGAATTTGAAACACAAGCAAGATTTGCACCGTGAACATTTCTATTCTTTGACTTCTTTGACCGCTTTACCTTCAAAAGAAAAAGAGGCTTATCAAGGTCATCATCTTCCTTTGATTGCACCCTCTCGTCCTGCCCTCCACAAGAGAAAGCACCAAGGGAGCAAGTCTCACTCTCCTGCATTGAGTCATCAAGATTTTCAAGTTTTCTTCTCTTACTTTTGCTTCTGTCTTTTAACTCCTTGGAATCATCAAGTTTTGGAAGTTTTCTTTTCTTCTTTTTGCACCTGTATTTTAACTCCTTCAAAGTCATTCCAATGAAGCTAAGCTCATCTGAGTCACTGTTGCATTTAACATTGCCACCATCATTATCTAAATCATAAGTTTCAGGTTCCCTCTTGACAGTTAGAGTATGCATTTCAGTATGGACCGCAGGATGACCGCATGACCTATCCAGGAACCCAACTTCTTGTTGTCTAAAGGTTGAGTGGGTACCTAAGTTCATAGCATCTTCGAATTTGTATATATCTTCGAGCACCTTGAACTTAACAGCTGGCCTTCCATGAGTGCTAAGAATTTTCACCACCAAACTCCCTTTAATAGCTTGAATGAAATGCACATGACTACAGTTTCTGGGCTTCATTGGCTAAAGATATCCTACCTTGCAGTAAACAGCAAAAAACCTTGCAAACATGAAATAGAGCTGCAAAACCCTGAAGCAAAATAAATAAATAAATAAATAAATTCACTTATGCTGTTAGATTTTAAGTTCTTGAAAGTATGAAGTTTTAAAGGACTGATATTTAATCTTGTTGTTCTGTATGGATGCAAGTTGCCAAAATAGGTTTCTTGATTCAAAAGGAAATCACAAGAGGGCATGGCAAATAGTTCATTTCGGTAAGACAAACAAACAACACTGATAATCTTTTAATTTTTCTTCCTTAAGATTTCTAGTAAGGGTATCAAAAAAAGTAAAGCACCCACCAAAAGAGATAATTGTGGAATGTGCAATATGGAAAGATCAACAAACAAGAAAATCACAATTGCAAAAAATTATAGCAAAACCCCACATGGAAGCTACACTTTTGTGGAGACCGTATCCTCATTTCCTTTAGTAAGATTTCGACAATAGCAAATACAACAGGAATTTAAATCTCACCAGTTCCTCATGCAAAGCATACATACATATCTGCTTAGCATAATCTGTACAAGTCTTTCGTTCTTTTCTAACATTCTGAACCATCAAATTCCTTTCCATATGGAAAACCGAAAACAACTAATCAAACACTATTGCATATAAACTGAGGATAGCCACGAATCCGTTCTTTACATTCTCACATGCTCTATACAAATGAATACCAAGCCAATATTAAATTTAGGGTGTGTTTGGTTGCATGGATACCTATGCCATGGGAATCCACGAGGGAACCACTACATTTTAGGCTAAATTGATATATCACTCCACATTTACCATTTGACCACCATTTGATTTTGTGATCAATGGTGGGAATGGAAGTCCCATGAACATGGGAATCCCACTCCTTGGCCCCAAAGGCATGTGATTCTCATGTTCATGGGACTTTCATTCCCACCATTGATCACAAAACCAAATGGTGGATGTGGAGTGATATATCAATTTAGCCTAAAATGTAAGGGTCCCCTCATGGATTCCTATGGCATAGGATTCCATGCAACCAAACACACCCTTAATGATGTGACTTCTCATTAGTTTAGAAATTTAAAAGGTATATCTAAATCCCAAATGTCACCGAGTAACATATTCTCAATACAAATTTCCCTAAGCTAAACCTGCTAACAGTTTTTACATAAGGATGAACGTCGCAATCATTAAACAATATCAACCACGCCATCCACAACACCAAGACACAAACTAAAGAATAGAATCAAATAAAACGATCACACTCTCAGTTAAGAACAGACCAATACTCCTCAAAAGCCCGAGCCGTCAAGTAGTGGAAAGCCAATTCAACTAAGATCTTAACATTTTGTATCTTTAATAGGTGACATTTCTCCCTGACGCGGAAAATACAAACCCTAAATCTATTGAAACAAAACCTAATTCGGAAGGAAATGCCATCTATCAGGCACATCTACAGTTGAATCAAAAGTTCTTCTAGGGTTTTAACTTTTAACAAATACCCTTCTAGACCAATCCGACACTTTTTCCATCAACCCCTCTAAAAACGCCTACCAACAGAAACCCTAACCACACAGATCCGTGAACTAAATACATCGATCCAATCAAAAGCTATCAAATTTCACCTCTAATCGCTACAAATGAAGATAAATCGAATAAGCTGAGCAGAAATTCACACAGATCTGAATGAAAACTAACTACATTGAAAAAAAAAAAATTCTTGCGAGCAAAAATGGAAAGAGAAGAATACATTCGAACTCACCTGGGTGTGTAGAGATCCAAAGCTCTCTCCTTTACAATCTCTCTTTCTCTCTCTCTCTCTCTTTAGGGTTTTGTGTAGGGGATTTGGGGAATATAAGAGGGAAAGAGATTTGGCGCCAAAATGTTGGCGGGAGTGAACGGTTCAAATTTTTTTATTGGGATGATAAATTGAGCAGAATTGGATCCTTTGCAGCTGTTACTGGCACTTGATAAATTGTTTAGAGCACCTACATAATCGTCACAGAAAAAAAATGTAAAGCCACCACAGGCAAAAATGGTTTGACATTCAGAACCTCTGTGCTTAGAGATGACAATATGCAGGTTGGGATCTGGGTCAGGTTTATTCAAAATTTGCATAGTACTAAACCAGCCATACCCGCTTGTCATCTCTAGGCGCGTCTGACTTGGCCATACCAAACCGAGATATGTGTGCGTTACTTGGTTTTGCAATGTTGCCGAAGGCTACATAACTAACCCCATGGAGTTAACCAAATTATGTCCAAATGCTACATCATTGTTGCATCTTAGCCTCCATCTTGCATGTTGCTTTCGCTTTGCTCTGTTTTGGTTTGGTCCATTTAAGCATGCTAGATTCAATACTTGAAAGTTTATCAACGTCAGAGTACATGTGTTCCTAATAATTAGGTGAAAAGTTACAAATCCTAACCGGTGAATCTCATACCTCTCACAAGAAAAGTAGATGTCGCACACTTTGTATTATGTAGCAACCATAATCAAATCCATCATAATGATCATTGGATTTAATTCTCTTTTTTCCTTTTATGAAAAAATATTGAACTTTTCAACCCTTGCTCATAAGCATGTCTGGGACCGGTCTTGAAAGTTTGCCTCCTCATTTTTCTTACAAGTTTTAGTATTTTTGGACTTATTTTTTTTATTTGAATTGCAACACTACTCTTTACAATATTGGCCGTGGGTGTGAGGGTTTAAATTTAATTGCTCAAAAATGCCTCGACAGAAGAATAGAGAATGTGTTCGTACAAACTCTCCCAATTACTTTCTGATATCAGCATCATTCATTAATGTGATCAAAGAATGAGCTCGAAGAGTCTGCTGCTGCTATAATGTCATTGAACGAGTTGCAACATAGTAACATGGTGAAAACTGAGGTTAGCTTGGATAAGAAGTGTACACATGAAAACTGTTCACTACTTGCTATTTACAACTACATTATGCATCCCACATTATGCAGTTTGGGTTTCAAATTTTGTGAACCGTATGACTACATCTGATAAGATATATTTCACAACCCACATTATTACATACATCAAGGCGCTTAGCCCATTTGGCTTAAGCTAAACATTTCGAGTGTTTTTCTAGCACTAGCTAGTATAAAAGACGATGGTAAAATAGAGATGGCAAACTACAAACTGCTCCTACAGAGTTGTTAATGCTCTGTTGCTACAATTTTGCAAATGAGCATCTGCTGCTACGATTCTGCAAATGAGCAGTATTTGACACTTGCTTTGCTGGCAGTGTTTATATAACAATGACCTTCCATCGTTGATGGTGGATCGATATTGAAACAAGAGACAACTAGTGCTTTGGAAACAGAATATAAGACCCTCTTAGAGACAACTTCATGTTGCTGTGTTTCAAGTACCAAACAGATAAAACCACATTTTCTATAAAGAAGCTAACTGAATAGTATTTGCTTAGCACTAGTTAACCTCTTAGGAGTCCAAGAACTTCATGCAGTGCTTCAAGTGCCAAACAGATAACGCTTTCTTTCTGGCCAAAGTTCAGGAGTTGAAAATTGTTTACACGGTCATACGGGAACTTGGTTAAAGAGGGCCTTGGAGCCAGAGCTTCCACCCCTTTCAAACGCAGCCAATGCAGACATAATAGTTCAGTAGAATAGTCTCTAAACAAGGAGAGATCATACCAAAAAACTACTTAACAGGGAGAAAAAAGGTCGAAAAACTTGATACATATTAATTAATGGGAACTTGGGATGTATGAGAGTAAATGGTCAGGCCATAAGCACAAAAACAGTGGCCACGCAACAACATTAAGTCCTCTCTTCTCCAGGAAGGGCAAAATTTTGAGCACTTCGCAAAATACTGTATAACAGAGTTTTCACTTGCGCTAGTTTAGACTTTAGACCCAAGCATTTGTAACAGAAATAAATAAAAGGTAAGTAGAGGCTAATTACATTCAGTAACTAAAAATATACAAAAGACGCACTTTTGTCAACCAAATCACATCTTCGTATTGCCGCAATACACGAACATAAACACATTAAATAAAACAATCTTTATATTAAGGTACACTACATGTTATTTCCATATTTAAACAATAACCAAATTCAGATTAGCAATCCACAAGGCAGTGTATTTATTCAACCACCCAATACAATCATCCCAATACAATCATCCACAAGTAGCATCAGTAGTAATGACTCGAGATTGAGCTAGTCATAAACATTTGTTTACAAAGTGCTATTAGCAGACAATCATGATTGGTGATGATGATGTACTAAAAACATAAATATGTTCCCATCTCAATCATATGTCTGAAGAGCAATTAATCCAGAAACATCACTACCGGAAGCAAAAGGAAAAACTTAAATTGGTAAACACTAATTGAAATACTAAAATTATCTCATGGTAAGGAAGAAACTTTAACTTTCTTTTGAGGTCAATCCAAATAATGGAAAAAACAACTCAAATTCATCTTGCAATCACCTACAGCTCCTCGGTATGAGACATACATCTGTCAGTAAAAGAAACCAAGAACTTTACCTCCAACATTCTTTCTCCTGGCTTCTTCATGGTCCATGATTCCAGCAGATGTGGTCAAGACAATGTAACCAAACTGCACAAATTTACAAATCAAAGTCAAATTATACAATTTCATAAATTTCTTATTAACAAAGCTGCTGCTAGTGACTGACCTGTCTGGAAGGAAGCAATCTTGCAGTCCATGGCTCAATGTCCTTGACACCAACATCGAAACGGGGACTGATGACACCACACTTGTTCAACCTACCATTGAGCTCAACGACAATCTTGCCAGATCTGTGATCATCAACATACTCAAACTCTCCAATATAACCATGCTTCTGCATGACAATCAAGAACTTGATAATGACCTTAGAAGAAGGTCTGATCATGACCTGCCTTTTGCCGATCTTCTCAGCATTGTACATGCTCTTGAGAGCATCATTCAGCACACTGATTCTCACCATCTAGACATAAATGGATCGATCGATCGATCGATCAACGATGAGTAACAATCCATGAAGATATTAAGCAAATAAACAAAGATTTGATACTCCATTGTATTGTTTTAGCAAAATATTAGAGAATAGATGCAGATTTACCTGATCTGCTAGCAAGCTTGCTTGCCTTGTGTCGTCTGGAAGCGAAAGCGGAAGCGGAAGGAAGATGATGAAAGTGTAGCGAGTTTTAATACCAAGGTATCAATGAAACCCTAGTCTTCTTCCATGTTTCGGCCCGCCCCGTTCTACAAATCTCGCTAACAGACGCATAAAATGGGTCGGTTCCCGGGTCTTAACTGGTAAATCTAGGGTTGGGCATTCCATCCTGAGATCCCGATCCCATACCACCCTAGTTTTTTGGGTCCTATAGGGATTGATCAAGCCCATTCCAATATCGTCTCGTTTCGATTTAGAGTGGGATGAAGATTTTAAACCTTGTCAATCTCGTTCCGTTCCGAACTTCTTTATTTAATGTTTATTGTTAATTTTAATAAAATATATATTACTAAAATACAGTAATACACAATAGTTTGTGGGATCTATGAAAGTCAATGACGGTGATTAGGTGACATGAATGAATGTAAATATTTAATCAAGAATAATGGTTATGAATAATTGATTTGTCATAAAGATTCATCACAACATATGAATTTGGTTTTCATCTCTTAACCCATCCCACCCTAAATGTCATCGGTAGGGTTCAAACCTTGGACCTGTGATTCCATCCGCTACAGGCATACCATTGAGTTGGTACTTCATTGACACAACATGTGGATTGTGTTGGGCCTTACTGATGCTATAAAAAATATGATTCAAATATTCAAATTTGATTTACAAAGTTAATCTAAATTTGCAAATGGTCTTATGGCTAAATGACTCATTTCAATCATTTGATGATGCATTTATATAACAATTTATGATTTTCTATAATTATAGATATAATACACCCTCATGAATAATAATTGTGACATTCTTCAGTTCAACCATCATAAATTTCTTAATGGATGAAATAATCAGTTGTGTCTAAATATGAGTATAACAAATTTTAGTCTCAAGATTCGAAGCCCATAAGAGTACGTGAAGATAAAAATTTTGGATCGTCCCTAGTCCTTAATGACATGCCCTCGACTCTTTCTATTGAATATGTTTTAATTTTTTGTTTACAATCCAGCATCACATGCAACTATTTTAATTTCAGATCAGTCTATAATACCACATATTTTGTCAACATATTCATCATTCACCAATTGAATGAATGATGTCTACAATGTGGAATCATAAAAAATCAAAATAAAAAACCTGAATATTTCATCTCCATCCAGATTTTAATTAAGACTTCAAAATTTCACCTTGTTTTGTGATACCAATTATACCATAATTTTCGCTTAATTCTAAATGAGGATTACAGTCATGTTCATCCCATAATGAAATACTTTGTGATAATATTTTGTGTTTCGAATTCAGATCCAGTCCGTTAAATTTGGATCCAGTAGTTAACAATTTGGTTCCAGATCTATACATACATATCCGACTCGATATGATACCATTACCAGCCCTAAGTCTTATCACTGTCTTTGTACTTTATAAAAATAACTTGAAGGTAGATATTAGGTTTTGAAGGAAAACAACAATCAAAATAATGTTTATAGAGTAGTCGAAAAAATAAATAAAAAATGAAATGACAGAATTATCCACACAAAAATAGTTGATTGTTGAAATAGTTCGTTGCTGATGAACTAAGAGAATGTTTTTTTTTTTTGTTTTGAATAGACTCTGAAATTTTAATAATAAGTGATATACTTTAAAATGGGTGTTTTTTTTAGTTCTGATCAAAAGTTGAAGTTTTGATTGGATTAAGCACCATGGAGATTGTTGATTATTTAACATTGATTGTTTAATGAAACTTAATTCTAATAATAACCTCACAATAAATTGGTAATGATTGTTACTATCATTTTCTCTACCAATCTTCTCCTTTTTATCATGCAAGCAATGTCGCCACCATTGTCACCACTCTCTCTAACCTTCCCTCATCCTCTTCTTTTTTCTTTTTCTCTTCCTCTATATTGAAGATTGTATGAGGAATGGAAAGGGATATATGGTTTCTGGTAGTGGTGCAAAGGGATCTCAATATCCAAGAGAAAACAAGTGGAAATAGATAGTTAATTTTGGTGGTTTGTGATAGGTGGTGGAAGTTGTGGTGGAGAGAAAATGTTAAAAAAAAAAAAACTTCAAGTCAAAACCTAAAAACAAACGTGCGTTAATTTTACGGCATCGGCCAATTAGAGGCTCCTTCATCGTACTTAATTTCTAACTACTTAAAATAATAATAATAAACCCACCTAAAAATCTATTTAGAGTCTCGAGGAGGAAAGTGGTTTGGTCTGGTGCTCACATTAACATCACAAAATAAAACAAATTGATGATTGATGACGATGAAGTGCCTAGAGAGAAGCAGTTGAAGCTCGCTCAAACCATGGCACTGCACTCCATCTCTACCTCTCCAAAAGAGGTTTGCTTTAGGGTTTGATTATTAGCTACTTTGATTCATCTTCTTCGATAATGGCGGAGAGAAGGAAACTTCTGATACTTCATTCCACAAGGCACCGCCTCGATTCCGTCCTCAATTCCACAAAAACTATTATCAATGATGGTGAATAAGAGAAATCCCAAGTGCGAACAACACGTGTAATTTGCTAGTATTAAATAAGGTTAAGCAAAAAAAACATTCAAATAATTAACATAACTCAAATTTATAACTCTATGTCATAAGTCAAAATCTTCATATTTTGGCAATAACGTTCAATTCTTCATATTTCAAAAATGCATAACATATAAAAAAGTAAAAAATAAACATGCATAACAGGCTTCCATATGCAGTTCATCCAGAGAAATATTTAGAACTTCAACTATTCCTACACCTAAAAATTCAAATGATAACCTTCAATATCTCACATCTAATATGACCTTCAAGTATTCAGGTTTTCCTTGATAGAAGGCAAATATTGGGATGCACGTATACTAAGTCTTCGCCTCTTTGTTGTCGGTACATTACGCTCACATTTTAGTGGGTAAAGAAAAATGTTTTTATCAGTGTCTAACCTGTGTCACCCAGTGTCCATTAATGCCTAACCCGTTCCAATATTCCAGACACGTTGAAAACCAATGCAAATATATAGTTATAACTTGTATTAAAATATATGAAATGTTATTATTTAAGAAACTCGCTTCCTATCGAGTTGCCTTTTTAGCCTACAAAAATTGATCAATTTTTTGGACAATGAGTGATGACTTTGTTCATATGAATGCAGTTGAGATATGAGGGAAATAATATGTTGTGCATGAAGGGGATGTTAGGCACTTTCGATGTCTGATCACGATTCTCTTGAATGAACCACAGTTATACCTTTATTAATGAAACTGTTGTATTTCTGATGAGTCACAAATTCAAGGCGATTATTTTGGAAAAGCCTTGTTTCATATTTTTTGCCCGTGGAAAGTTGCATCAAGTGTTAGCAGCATGGTACTCCGCACTTGAGGATTATTTTCAGCAAGAAAATGAACTAGAGGAGCAGATATTTCTACCCAACTTCGAGATTGGAAGTGTAATATTTTGTGACATATTGATGTGGTTGCACATTTTCTTTTGGGTAGATGTTGTAAATCACGTCGGTAGAAAAAGAAAGTTGTCATTTTAAATTTACGTCATACAATATGGTTTGTTTTTACTCACAATCTTATGCATGAAAGACATAATAGACACTGGCTGATGTGACCATTAGTCCCAATGAAACTTCGCTGACAAGTCTAAATCATACACTTGTTGAGATCCTATCTTTCACCCCATATGTAAAGCAGGGCCCCTGATTTTCTTTGTTACAATGAAGGGGTGAAGCAACCGTACAACCTCACCCAAACAAATGATACAATGAATAGTCATTGGATATCAATGGACAAGGCCTTGTTAGTGGATTCATATTTGCGAGTGCTATGAGGTCCTCCTGATCAATTTTGTGTACGCGTTGTGAATTTTCTACAGGTGGTACCGTTGCCTTGTTCATAGTGAAAGTTATACGTAGTCTATTGAGTGTCTTATCTTAAATTTGGCTTACGTGAGATCATTTGTCCTTGCAATAATATTCAACCATTGATGAAATCACCTCCATTAGTTGTTTGGTAGTAATGTGTAGTAACAAGTATAGTGAATGGTAATGCAATTAATGGTAATTGTCAACATTTTTTGGCTCTAGCCTTTGTTACTAATTGTTTGTTGAAATTACACAATTTTAACAACTAAAAAAAATCCTCTGCCAAATCACATGACAGGTTGAGCAACTTCTTAGAATTTACCTAACTAAATATCATATATTTTAAGGTGTCTCTTTTATGCTTGCAGAATATTTCCTTTAGAGGCCACCAAAAATAAGTTGGAAACTCTTATCATTTCCACATTTGTTTTATGTTTTCTTTTGAAGTGGTTGTTTGTAGTGAAATTTGTCCAAGCTTGGTTTAGAAGAAGTAATCTTAAGCTTTTAACATTTCATAACATTCCTCGGATTTTAAAGTTACTACACTTGTACCAATTGTCCTCTACTCTAATTAGGGCTGGCAATATATTAGTTGTGAGACTCGATCCTATCCGAACGGATAAAAGTGGTTTTGGGATAATATTTTGTGTTTCGAATTCGAATCCAGACCGTTAAATTTTGATCCAGTAGTTAACAATTCGGTTCTAGATCTATACATACATATCCGACTCGGTATGATACCATTGCCCGCCCTAAGTCTTAACATTGTCTTTGTACTTAAAAAAATAACTTGAAGGTAGATAGTAGGTTTTGAAGGAAAACAACAATCAAAATAATGCTTATAGAGTAGTATCGAAAAAATAAAATAAAAAATGAATTGACAGAATTGTCCACACAAAAATAGCTGATTGTTGAAAAAGTTCGTTGCTGATGAACTAAGAGAGTGTTTTTTTTTCTTGAACAGACTCGAAAGTTTTAATAAGAAGTGATACACTTTAAAAAGAGTGCTTGTTTTTAGTTATTATCAAAAGTTGATGTTATGATTGGATTAAACACCATGGAGGTTGTTGATTACTTAGCATTGTTTGCTTAATGAAACTTAATTCTAATAATAATCACACAATAAATTGGTAATGATTGTTATTATCATTTTCTCTACCAATCTTTTCTTATTTATCATGCAAGCAATGTCGCCACCATTGTCACCACCCTCTCTGGCCTCCCCTCGTCCTCTTTCTTTTTCTCTTCCTTTATATTGAAGATTGTATGGGGAATGGAAAGGAATATAGGGTTTCTAGTAGTGGTGGAAATGGATCTCAATGATATTCGGATAAGAGAAAACAGATGGAGAAAGATATTTAATTTTGGTGGTTTGTGATAGGCGGAGGAAGTTGTGGTGGTGAGAAAAATGTAAAAAATAAAACTTTAAGTCAAAACCTAAAAACAAATGCTCGTTGATTTTACGGCGACAACCATTTAAAAGCTCATTCACCGAAGTTAGCTTCTAACCACTTTAAAACAATAATAATACCCACCTAAAAATCTATTTAGAGTATCGAGGAGGAAGGTGGTCTGGTCTGTTGCTCACATTAACGTCACACAATAGAGCAAATTGATGATTGGTGATGATGAAGTACCTAGAGAGAAGCAGGTGAAGCTCGCTCAAACCCTGGCACTGCACTCCATCTCTACCTCTCCAAAATAGGTTTGCTTTAGGGTTTGATTATTAGCTATTTTGATTATTCTTCTTCGATAATGGTGGAGAGAAGGAAACCTCTGATACTTTCTTCCACAAGGCACCGCCTCGATTCCGTCCTCAATTCCACAAAAACTATTATCAATGATGGTGAATAAGAGAAATCCCAAGTGCAAACAACACGGGTAATTTGCTAGTATTAAATAAGGTTAAGAAGAAAAAAAAACATTCAAATAATTAACATAACTCAAATTTATAACTCTATCTCATAAGTCAAAATCTTCATATATTGGCATTAACGTTCAATTCTCTATCTTTAAAAAATGCATAATATATAAAAAATAAGTCAAAAAGAAACATGCATAACAGCCATCCATCCATATGCAGATCATCTAGATAACTATTTAGAACTTCAACTATTCCTACACCTAAAAATTCAAATCATAACCTCCAATATCTCACATCTAATCCGACCTTCAAGTATTCAGGGGCTTTCCTTGATAGAAGGCAATATTGGGATGCACGTATAATAAGTTTATTCCTCTTTGTTGTAGGTACATTACGCTCACATTTTTAGTAGGTAAAGAAAATGTTTTAATCAGTGTCTAACTAGTGTCACCCAGTGTCCACTAATGCCTGACCCATTCCAATATTTCAGACACGTTGAAAACCAATGCAAATATATAATTATAACTTGTATTATAATATATGAAATGTTATTATTTAAGAAACTCGTTCCTATCGAGTTACCTTTTCAGCCTACAAAAACTGATCAATTTTTTGGACAATCATTAATGACTTTGTTCATAGGAATGCAGTTGAGATATGAGTTAAAAGACTACGTTGTTGCAGGAAGGGGATGTTATGCTATTTCGTTTCAATGTCTGATCACATTCTCTTGAATGAACCATAGTTATACCATTATTAATGGAATTGTTGCATTTCTGATGAGTCACAAATTCAAGGTGATTATTTTGGGAAAGCATTGTTTCATATTTTTTCCCGTGGAAAGTTGCAGCATGTGTTAACAGCATAGTACTCTGCACTTGAGGATTATTTCCAACAAAAAGAGGAACTAGAGGAGCAAATATTTCGACCCAACTTCGAGTTTGGAAGTGTAATATTTTTGACATATTAATGTGGTTGCACATTTTCTTTTGGGTAGATGTTGTAAATCACGTTGGTAAAAAAGAAAGTTGTAATTTTAAATTTACATCATACAATATGGTTTGTTTTTACTCACAATCCTATGCATGTAAGACATGTTAGACACTGGCTGATGTGATCGTTTGTCCCAAGGAAACTTCGCTGACAAGTCTAAACCATACACTTGTTGAGATCCTATCTCTCACCCCATGTGTAAACATGGCCCTTGATTTTATTTGTTACAATGAAGGGGTGAAACAACCTCACCTAAACAAATGATACAATGAATAGTCATTGGATATCAATGGACAAGGCCTTGTTAGTGGATTCATATTTGCGAGTGCTGTGATGACCTCCTGATCAATTTTGTGTACGCGTTGTGAAATTTCTACAGGTGGTGCCGTTGCCTTGTTCATAGTTTATTGAGTGTCTTCTCTTAAATTTGGATTACGTGAGATCCTCTGTTCTTGATAGGAGCATAATTAGGTTATTTTTAGTACCATATTATATATATATTTTTAACTATTACTTGTTAATTATGATACTAATTGCTATTTTCATGTTTGTGTAGGTTTCCAATTACGAGATTCTAAAATTGAAGCCAAGTGAAGCAAATTGGCAACTGGTTGCACAAGGAAATCACACAAACATGGAAACTACACAAACAATGAAACTACACAAATAAAGGAAACCAAGCAAAGAAAGAAACACAACAATTATAAAAGGGATGATATCTGCTCTGGAGCAATCACGTTTGCAACCACAGCAAGTCGTCACCCATCATCACCAATCCACAGCCACACATCCATCCAGCAATAGCATCCTCATCCACAGTCTCTCATTCTCACCCGATCTCTCCCATAGTCGCCATCGTCCCGAACGCTTCCATCTACAGCCTTCATCACCGCTAGCAGCCCAACATCGTCACCTATCCTCACCGTCTTCATCTCTCTCTCTCTCTCTCTCTCTCTCTCTCTCTCTCTCTCGCCTGACTCCCTTATCGCCATCACCATCAGAACCTCCTCGCACGGAACCCTCATCTCATTCCTCTATCTTGTTGTCCCTGATTGTCGCCACCCATCGCCAAACCCTAGCCACCGTATCAGTCTCTCGTCCTTCCCTTATTCCCATTTTCAACCAAAGCCACCCATCGCCATCCCACTCGCATCCTCTTATCACTGGAGCAGAGACCGAAGAAGCAGAGATCGCGAACGAAGGGAGACCGAATAAGCAGAGATCGGGAGGGAGGGATATCTTCCTTCGCGCTATTTGCGCCCCAACACTCATCTCTCTACCACCACGGATCAAACTACAGTGTTTTGTTCATCTCTTAACTATTTTACTAGTTTTAGTTTGATATTTAATTATGTATTTCTATTTGAACATAATTATATGTCTAGATAAATTCCTCTTGGTTAGGGGTGGATTGGAAGCCCAAAACATGTGTTTTATAAATTAATTGAATTTAATCTTCATTGCTATTAGTGATTGTGTTTGGCTTAACTGCTTTATAGAAAATTTTGTTTGTATGTTTGTTAAGGTGACCAACTTAGTAAGCATGCTAGGATTTAGGGCTAGAGTATAAGAGAGTTTCACCTGATTGTTATAATCATGTATTCACAAGTAGTAAATACCAAAGAACGTTGGTAAGGTTAAGTAAAAATCTAGGCAATAACAAGATGCTGATCATACTTGTAATTGCCTAGTTAGTGTTCATATTTTCCACAAAACTTAACGATCTTGGATTATTGTCTAACTTACGATTTCTGTTTAGATAGTATGATAAGAATATTTTGAAAGCGACGCTTAGTTTAATTCAACGAACTTGAGAAAATAATAAGATTAATGCAGTGCGGTCACGGTTAGTCTTGAGCATTGTCTCTCACGAGTTAGCAAGTGATTATTGAAGATTGATTTATAAACATATGTTTGGTGTGTGGAGATAAACCCTTAGCTAATTTATCATATTTGCCATTCCTTTAGCTTTATTATATTTACAGTAATTTTCGTAGTTATTTTCATAGTTTAATTTATAAAATCCAATTCCCTTTTATTTTATTAATTAGGTTGTTAGTTGTTGTTTAGTTATTATTAGTGTTAATTGACAAACTCTCTAATCCCCGATCTAGAACGATCCATACTTGTTCTATACTACAATTACAAAACAGGGTATTCAGTTATGTGCTACTAAAATAACGCATCAATATTTGGCACCGTTGTCGGGATTAGTAAAATTGTTAATTACTTAATAGTTTTTTTATTTATTAAAATTTGTTATTAGTAAAATTTTGGTGGTTTGTGATAGGTGGAGGAAGTTGTGGTGGTGAGAAAAATGTAAAAATAAAAAAATATAAAGTCAAAACCTAAAAACAAATGCTCGTGAATTTTACGGCAACAACCATTTAGAAGCTCCTTCATCGAACTTAGCTTCTTACCACTTAAAAAAAAAAAGGTGCTCACATTAACGTCACACAATAGAACATATTGATGATCAAATAATAGTTTTATTATTTTTACAGTAATTTTCGTAGTTATTTTTATAGTTTAATTTAGAAAATCTAATCCCCTTTTATTTATTAATTAGGTTGTTAGTTGTTGTTTAGTTATTATTAGTGTTAATTGATAAACCCTCTAATCCCCGATCTAGAACGATCCATACTTGTTCTATACTACAGTCACAAAACAGGGTATTAAGTTATGTGCTACTAAAATAACGCATCAATTGTTGGCACCGTTGCCGAGATTAGTAAAATTGTTAATTACTTAATAGTTTTTTTATTAATTAAAATTTGTTATTAGTAAAATTTTGGTGGTTTGTGATAGGTGGAGGAAGTTGTGGTGGTGAGAAAAATGTAAAAAGAAAAAATATAAAGTCAAAACCTAAAAACAAATGCTCGTGATTTTTACGGCAACAACCATTTAGAAACTCCTTCATCGAACTTAGCTTCTTACCACTTCAAAAAATAATAGGTCTCCCTATTAACGTCACACAATAGAACATATTGATGATCAATGATGATGAAATAATAGTTTTTTATCTTTACAGTAATTTTCGTAGTTATTTTTATATTTAATTTAGAAAATTCAATCCCCTTTTATCTAATTAATTAGGTTGTTAGTTGTCGTTTAATTATTATTAGTGTTAATGACAAATCCTCTAATTCCCGATTTAGTACGATCCATATTTATTCTATACTACAATCACAAAATTAAGGTATTAAGTTACGTGCTACTAAAATAACGCATCAATTTTTTACGTCGCCGGCGGAATTAGTAAAATTGTTAATTGCCCAGATAACAGAGTGATGATTGATGATGATGAAGTACCCAGAGAAGCAGTTGAGTTGAAGCTCGCTCAAACCCTGGCACTGCACTGCATCTCTACCTCTCCAAAAGAGGTTTGCTTTAGGGTTTGATTATTAGTTACTTTGATTCTTCTTCTTCGATAATGGTGGAGAGAAGGAAACCTCTGATACTTTCTTCCACGAGGCACCGCCTCGATTCCATCCTCAATTCCACAAAAACTATCATCAATGATGGTGAAGAAGAGAAATCCCAAGTGAAAAACAGGTGTATGCAGCAGCAGCAGAAGTTGCAATTACGAGCAGGGATTCTGCGTTTGTCCGGGGAAGAGGAAGCTGTCTCTGCTTCTGGACCTCTACCTGAATTCGATGATTCCACTTTGATTGGGGTTTCCACTTCTCTCTTGAGAACTCTATCCACTACATCTGGCTCCCTGGTACTTCTCTTTATCTATCTATCTATCTATCTCTATTTTCTCACTATTTTATTTCTAAATAATTATTGTTTTAATTCCATCAAATACTCGGCCATGTTAAACAAGATTCAATACTACTCAAATTCTTCTAATTGATTCCATATGATTTCACTGTCAACCACTAATCTATATACTTCATGTTGGGGTTTCCTTCTCCTATGAGTAAGATCAATGGACTTAG
Organism: Berberis thunbergii; assembly: GCA_003290165.1. Lineage (NCBI taxonomy): Eukaryota > Viridiplantae > Streptophyta > Magnoliopsida > Ranunculales > Berberidaceae > Berberis > Berberis thunbergii. Next base: position 84,482 of record QNQO01002245.1, read on the forward strand.
AGCTGCGTGCAATATAGTTTTGTCAAATGCTTTGCTGTCTCAGTGTCACAAGGATAGCCTCCTGAATCTCAAAACCCAATTGGACGCCATAAACAAAACCTCATGCTTCAGTTCAAATTCCATTTCCAAGTATTTACTCATGTCCTGATTACATCAGTGTGTGCAATGTTTGGCCTACCTGATTCAAGTCGATCTATGAAGAAGTTGCATATTATCAGTTTAGTCCTGCTTATTACGTTTGGTAGGAACTGAACTTTTCCCTTCATCATTATGGTTAGGAAAAGTAGATACGAATACGATTCCCTTCGTATTTGGATTCACATAATCAGATAACTTTGTTCAACGTTATCTGCACCATGCTTCTCTTACATTTGTTGTACCTCGCATTTTTCTTGATTGCTTTCGATAAAAAATATGTGTTTTTTCTTTTCAATTCAGGACCAAGATCTAGAATTCTCTTGTAAACAAAGAAAAGTCTTTGCAAAACTTTGCAAGTTGGAGCTTTTACTTGTTGGATATTTAAAGCCATGCATGTCAAGCATCGTAGACTTGGTTATTGTGTCACGTCCACCTCCATTTGCTCTTCCTTTGTGCCTTTATCCACTTTGGTTAGCACTTTTGTTCTTCTTCCCCCAATTCCGATTGCAGAGTTATAGTCATCTTCATGTGTGCTTGTCGTCCTCGCCCTTGCCATCTACTTCAATGCTTACTCGCTTGAATGATCTATTACTTCTTTAGGTACTTCTATATTTTATTTGGACTTTTTTTTACAAACAATTTTTCATGTGCGAAGATTCTGAACGAATGATCTAACAATTACTTTTTTTTTTTTTTTTAATTTTAAATTTGTAAGGTGCTTGTGAGAAATGTCGATACAACATTAGAGAGAGTTGGTAAATTTTTTGTACTAGACAGCCCCAACGTGATGGTTCAGGAATGCCCATCTGAGATGATTCAAACTTCTACGTTGCCTCATGCAATGGTTGTTTTTCCTTCGTATACATTCCCCACGAATTGTCACAAGCCCTTTGATGAAGCTGTTTATCTGTCCCCGCTATTAGCATTCAATCTTGGGCTGCATGTATCCTGCCTAAAAACTCTTGTCCATGAGGGACAAGAAACTTTGACATCTTTGTTTGAAGTACACAAGAACAACGAGGAAAAGGAGAACAAGGCCTCTTTTGTCAGTGTAGAACTGACTCCTTGGCCATGTCTGCCAAGGTTTGCATCTCACCTGAGGGTTTCTTTTGTGAAAATACCTCAATGTGGTATGCTCAAGTCTTTCAATGAAACTGTTGAAGCTGAAAGCCGCCAAGAAATGATTGACATGGCATTGCAGGATTATTTCAAAGTCGATAGGTATTTAGGTAGAGGTGACACTTTCTGCATTCGCATTCACTGGAGTTGCGGTTCGCAAATGTGCATTCCTTGTAGTCGGAGGAAAAGTGAGAATGCCAATGGTAGTGTAATCTACTTCAAGGTCAATTTCTCTACTTCACTAGTGGAATATGATCCTTGAGGAAACTTTTCATACTGTCGGGTTTACATTTCTTTTCTTCTCAGGTGATGGCTATGGAGCCATTAGATGAACCTATTTTACGTGTCAATTGCAGCCAAACTGCACTTGTGCTTGGGGGAAGTGTGCCATCTGCTGTCCCCCCTGTGTCATTGATTGATGACTTTAAAGAGTTTGTACCATTGCATGGAGACACAGTGAAGATATTGGCATCTGTTCTTACACCACCTTTATGTCCTTCAAAGCTTTCTTCAAAGTTCAGGGTTTCTGTCCTGTTATATGGTTTGCCAGGTAAGTTGTTTTCCTTGAACTATCGATTGCACTTTGCAAAAGTACAACCTTTCCTGATGTTGGACTTCATGATCTTTTGCTCCTTTCATATGTAACTGTAGTCAATTAAAATTTATATGTCAAGGATACACTCATACTCCCATTCTAGGTGTTAAATCTGTGTAGGACTATATATCAGCCTTCATCTAGGTTTCATGTCAACTGACTACTCTGATTTTTTTATGATGGCTGCAGAGGCCCTTTAAGAGTGTTTGATATAGAAGTTAAAAAATTTGTAACCCAGTCGAATTCATTATTTTTTTGTCATCCCAATCTTTGAATGATAGCTTACATGTACATATGTCTGTCAGACAATTCTTTTGACATCTGAATTTGAATTTTGAGGCCATAAAGTTTATTGTTCAAGAATTCAGACTCTGGTTCCTTGGAAGGCCGGACTTGTTTGACGAATTCCTATTTAAATGTGCAAGTTAATTGAAAATACAGTTACTATACTTTGCCAAATGGATAAACTAAGTCACACTTCGAGAAGTTTTCTATCAATGCTCCATTTGAGTTTTTTCAAAAGGAAAAAGTTGGTGGAAGTGACAATAAATAGAAAAAAAGGATTTCAAGCCCCAAAATCAAATATAAGTTGATATATTTCTTAATCTTTAATCTTGGAGATTGCGATTGAGGCTTAGAAGTTGGGGTCAACGTTACCTATTTTGTGTACGGTGTTATGGAAACGAGGAACTCCTTATGGATTTGTTAGTTCTCTGTCTGGTTCATTTCTGATGTCATGTGTACCCAATCTTTGTGTTGTCTAGGGCGCAACCGTGGTGCCATTTTTCTTTGTAGCCCTTTCCCCCTCTAAATTACATCTAGCCTTCTAATGTTGTGGGGCTATGCTCCAAACAAGGTGAAAAGAGGAGAAATGAAGAAAAACTGAAAAGGAAAACGAGGAGAAAATGGAAGTCTGCTGGCTACCTCCAGATGTACGACGCTGATATTCTACATTTATATATATCCTTCTATGACTTCCCTTCAGAAGATATTTGAATTATTATACAGAAAAGTTTTGATTTTTTTAAATCTTAAAGAATAATTTGAAAATAAAAAATAGTTGTTGATTTTGCTGTTTGTTACTGTTGAATGTAGTTAGGTTGGAAGAGGGTGTTGATAATAGAAACCTTCAATTGACCCAAATCTCCTAGTATATGAGATTGGTTGGGCTTTAGTTTGATTTTAGGCTTTAATTATTGGACCAATAACTCATATGGAATTTAAAAAGGACCAAATAATCCTTCAGGTTAAGTTACATGTTGATTGTGGGATGGGAAAAATCTAAATGGGCTAATTATCAAATGTTTTAAACCCCAATACTTATTCTAAAACTTTATTTGTCGAATAGGCTATTTGGCATCGTGTCTTGCATTGGTTCTAGATTGTGGAGGAGAGCACGATCCATTAACATGTTGTCTGGTTACTCCAATTCAATTTCTTCATTTATTTTCAGTCAGTGATTGAGAACCCTCGTGATAAGGTTGGTGAGCTAAGCTTGCTTAGGAAACAAGAACACATGCATACATGTATGAGTTCTCATCTCACGAGTCATGATTCTTTATGCTAAACAACTTGTTTTTTAGTTTTCTATTTTATTCAACTCTAACACCATCTTTCACCGATTTCAAGCGACATTTGTGTTCTCTGAATGTGGAAAGTTGTAGATAGTTTTGATATCGAAATCTAAGAGTTTCACATTCTTCTTCCTTTCGTTCGCTATGTAGTAAATGCGGATAACATACCCTTCGCGATCCAGGACCGATTTAAGATTAAGCGGTCGACATTTTCAAAGTATACATTTTTATACCCTCACTAATGTAACTTATAATAAATAACATATTTTGACTATAAAGATTAACAAGACAAGTATTATAGAGCAATAAAAGTCATATTATAGAACAAATTATGTAATCATGTCCAAAACATCACACATTATCGAGCGATAGCCACCCCCACCCAACATGACGACAACTACCACTCAACAGAACAATCTCGATTTATCACCGATTTCTCATCGATTAATCGGTGACTCATGTTTAATCGGTGATCCAACTACTAAATACCTAGTTCGGATCAGTCTACCCCCGTTTACACTAAATCACCAATTAAATCGCCACATAAATAATCCAGTTCCTTCGTATTCATCCAAGTGAGGTTCCTTGGCCAAGTCTAAGATATTGTATAGGCTGACGTCTTCATCCATAAAGATCCCATCATATTTAGCCTCATGATGTGAAGATTTAGAGATAGCGTCAGTGATCTTGATATTGTTGAGACTCAAAGTCTATGGTTGTTGTCTATGGCCTCAAGTCCACTTGATATATGCTGAATGGCTTCAATCATTCAAAATAGTATCAAAATGTTGATTGGTTGTAGTCTGATTCTTGCCCATTTCAATCATTGTCACTTTCTAGTATTTTCCAGCATTTGCACCAAGTTGGGACAGAGACTAGAAGTCACTCCCTCTATCTATCTCATATATGAAAGATCAGCGTTGAACTTAATCTTTTAAAGTAAACAACAATTTAACTTACTTAAATTACTAACAAATAGCAACAATAGCAATTTAGTGGATAGATTAAGAAAGTACAATAGCAATTTAGTGGATAGATTAAGAAAGTGAGAGATTCAATAGAGAAACATCAACTACATAACTTTATATGACCTAGCAAAAATATGATGCAAACTTTAAGGATATATTTTCCATGTGGTTATATTCACCAAAATCAATGATCTGCTATGGAAAGTTGCATGCTGGTCTTGGAAGTTGATACATGAATAGTGAGTTCATTAAACAAATGATGTAGATGGACCATTATGTAGTTTGTAGTTGATAGTAGCTGGGTGAACTGTGAACATTTCATGAAGACTAAAGCTTAAGCATCCAAAGGACTATTAACTATAAAGACCCGGGGGAGCAAAAACACAAGGGGGAGATTAGATAAATTGAGAGAATGATCAGAAATTTCTTGTGGTGTGGAGATGAAGAAGATAAAGTTGGGATTTGGTTTGGTTGCCGAAAGATGTGGGTGGGCTTGGAATTCGGCCTCTTCAATTGATGAATGAAGCATTGTTGAGTAAGTGATTGTGGAGGTATGGTAGGGAGAATGAATGTTTGTGGAAAGAGGTAACTAGAGTTAAGTATGATCCTTCGGGGCTAGGAGGGATCCTGTAGGGGCATATGGTACTAGTACTTGGAAGACTATTTCCAACTATAAGCAAGAATTCGTCCAAGGAGTAGTTGTTATTGGTATAGGTGATAAGTTAAGTTTCTGGTTGGACATTTGGAATGTGGATGAGGTGTTTAAAGATAAGTTTCGTAGATTGTATGAGCTATGCAGTAGAAAACAAGGTGGGTCTTTCGGTTGGGGAACTGACTGAGTTCATGACATTGTATGGTTGTTGGAAACCACCAGTTAGAGATAAAGATGACAAGTGGATTTGGAAAGAGGATAGAGAAAGCGATTTTTCAGTAACTTCTCGCTTCTATGCTAACACGGAAGTAAGTATAAGAATTTTCCAATGGAATCTGTTTGGAAGAAAGGAGTTTCGAGTAGAGCATTTTTTTTTATGTGACAGAGGTATGGGAAAAACTTCCTGCCAAGGCAGTGTTAGCGCAAAGGGAGATGAATTTGAATGTTGTAGTTTGTGTGATTTGGTGCCAAATTAACATGTTGTGGATGCACATCATTGGGCTGTACTGGGTGATGCAAAGATCTATATTAAGGGTGTGGAAGACTCCTAGTCATCTCACAAATGGAAAGGTTCCTTTTGCTTTGTGTTGGATTGCATGGAAGGAACACAACAATAGAATCCTCAACAGCAGAGTTGCAGATATTAATTAGGTGGCAATGGAGAACTTAATCATGTTGTGGAGTTGGGTATCACATTACCCTAAATCTAGAGGGGCATTGTTTCTTTTCTTTTCTTATTATGCTAGTTGGAGAACTATGATTTTGGGGTCATCAATGCTCTTAAGATGCCCTGTTCTATTCCAGAGCATTTTCGAGTAATAAAATTTTACCTTTTGAAAAAAAAACAACCAGATGCAATTTTTTTCATCTTTGACTATCAATACAAACAACAGTAGCAATCTTCTAAAACACAACATAACAAAGAAGGTGGAGGTGAGCTTGAGAAAATTAGAGGGTTCAGAGACATTGGGAGTGGGTTTTGTTAAAACCTTTTTTTTTCTCAAATACTTTGTCATGGAAAACTTCAAGTGTAGTAGTCATCTTTTACGAATTAGTGTGGTGCAGTTTAAAAGCCAACATGATACTGAAAGAGGAAGAATTAAGCTTCTGTAAAAATACTTTGCAAAATTGTTCAAGAAACCTCATGGTTTATGGTGATACTTGTGGTTGGTAATAGTTTAACGTAATTATATTTTTATTAATTTATATCACTTGAAAGGTTGAATTGGGTAATCACTGTTGTTTACTCATTAAAATCTGTAAACCGATACCGATTTTCAGTTAGTTTTACTATTTATAATGATTCACTCTCAATGGTTGAAAGAAAACTATTGAAGCTTATGCCTTCAGGCTCACTCACATCAAGGCTTCACTAAATAGAGGGTGCTTGAGCCATTCTATTGGTATGCAATATGGAAATGGATAGGATCACACTCTGCTAAATCACTTTCCTGTTTATTTATATTTTTTTTTCTGAAAAATATTGAGGCTTACTCCTTGATATGCCTTGAGGCTAGCCTATCCTCTTGAAAAACCCAAACATCTTGATTCCAATTAACCTTTTTAAATATTGTTCATGCTACTACATCTTCATATTGAATGAAAACCAAAACTATCTTGTTTACTGACTATGATAGGGATTGCAAATGTTGAACATGTTAAGGTACCCACAAAAGAAAATAAGAAAATGTTTGATCATATTCAATGGAACATGAACTGCATGGGGTAGTTCTAATGTAATAACTTTTATAGGGTGTGGGAAGCGAACTACTGTTAGATATCTTGCTCGTCACTTGGGATTGCATGTAGTGGAATATAGCTGTTATGAGCTGATGGCATCCACTGAGAAAAAGGTGACTGCAGCACTAGCGCAGGCTTTCCGCATGGCTGAAAGGTATGTGTAGCACTTTTTTTAGCCATGAAGAATTTGAATTTGTACATGAATATGTATATCTATGAACACATAAATATATGTAGGATTTGAATTTGAGTTTGAACTTTATTTCCCCCAGGACTATTTCGGGAAATTCATACAACATAGAATTGGCACAGTAGCTCACTGTGTTTGGGCATTCGTTATATGTTGGACCATTGTTGCTAACTGTTACTAATTCCAGTATACCATATTCTTTGAATCTAACAAATATTTTTCTAATGGAGAGCCACTTGTGAGAGAGACTGGTGCAATGCATCCTCCGTTAGCTTACTTTTTAGATTTCTAAACCCCATATGGTTCAATGCTAGAAATCCATTTACTAATTTTCCCTTTCTATGTTTCTGTAGTAGTTACTTCACTTAATTTATATAGAAAAAAATGCTGTGTTATAGTATGTAGTCAGTGGTTTTAGTGTTCTTAAGGGATCGTCTCAAACATTTATTTATCACTTGGCTTGGATTACATGTGTGCAACTAAATTTAGTTGACTTTTCCACGAGTTTATTGTTGCTAAAGCATGCTTTTTGTTTCAGATATTCCCCCACAATACTTCTTCTACGCCATTTCGAATTTTTCAAAAACCTGTCTTCTCGTGAGAGTTCAGTGTCTGGTAATGTTGGTGTTGCCATTGAAGTTGCATCTGTTCTCCGTGAATTCACTCAACCAGTGTCCGAACATGAGGCTTCTTCTTCTGGTGAACTTGCTTCTGTAGGTATTCTGTACTGCTCTGTTATTAGGGTAGACAATTTGAAACCATGCAGTATGCTAATCATTGAATGACTTAAAGGTTTGTGTTGATTTCATGATTCTTGTTGTCTGTCGCTGTCTTGTCCTTTATGTTGTATTAAACTGGTCAATACCATATCTTAATGGATGATTCTGAGTATGAGCACTGACATGCCTACTCTTCTCTGTGGTTGAATCAGCATACAAAAGATAGCGTGCGTCGGGTCCTGCTGGTTGCAGTTGCTGATAGTTCCGAGGGTCTTCCAGCATCAATTAGACGCTGCTTTAGTCATGAAATTAGTATGGGTCCACTGACTGAAGAACAGAGGGCTGATATGCTGTCCCAATCAATGCAAACTCTGTCGAAGGTCTCCACAGGAAATACAAACTTTAGTTTTCTGTTGCTACCATAAAATCTAAGTGCAAGATTAATAGATGGTAAACAGTTTACATTTTGACAATTGTGGCACAAGGATAATCATATGTGATGAGTGTTCCTAAGAAGATGAGCATGAATATTTAAAAAATTCAGTGAGGCGCACGCCTAAAGGTGTGATGTAGAGGTCAAGGGATTCAAGGTGCACGCTATTCTGTATGCATAGTGAGCAAATAATTTTTTCAGTTGAGGCGTACATCTCGAGGATTAAGCCTCAATGTGCAGTGAGGCTTAAGCCTCAAATATGAACCATGAAAACTTCAAGCCTTAATTGATATTGGCAATTTTTTTTTATTGAATTCTTTCCTACCCTCTTTATTTAAAATATAACCTATTAAGCTCCTTTATTTGCAAACTATATATATATATTTAATCTCAATGCACTTGCTTTTTTGTGATTTTTGTGTTTATTGATCGGATCTCAATCTGTTTGTTCATATAATCTTTTTACATGAGATTCACAAATATAATCTACAAATCTTTATTTCGAAGCTTATTTGAGGCGATTCTTAAATCTAGTCTCGCATGCAAACTTCCTCTCATGCATTGTTAAATGTTCTTATTTACATGGTCAGTACTTTGATGTTTCTTCATGCTTTTTATAACTGTTTTGGAACATTTTTAGCAATTTATATTTATATTTATTGTATTTTTCCCAAAAAACCTTGACTTACACGCCATTCTGCCTCGAGGTTAGTCACCTTTTGGATGACCCGCACTTAGAGTCACGTTTCTGCTTGTTAAACATTTGGTTGATCTTACTTCCAATTTATGGATCTCTTGCAGCATTTGCCCCATTTCCAACACATCAAGTGTTAAGAAATTTGTTTAAAACTTCTCTTCGTGATGCAGTCTTTCTTATTTGATTGGTTCAGTGAAAGTATTAATGGAGATCTGAGTTCTATGAGGTGGAACCACACCAATATCTTATTCGAATATGCTTGTAAATGCTGTTGTTAGGTTGCATCCAATCTGCATAAAGTTTACTTTCTTTCAGTAACCAATATACATTGCAGCCATGCTTTTGACTGTAGTAATTCATGTAATTCCTTTCAGATGGATGATGCGGACCTTGTGAAGGACATGGTTGGACAAACATCTGGGTTTATGCCTAGGGACATACGTGCATTAGTAGCTGATGCTGGTGCAAATTTAATTTCTAAGCTCCATGTTGCTGAGCCTAGAGACACTGATGATGCCAGTTCTGCTAAGTTGGTCCGTCGGGATGACCCATCGCCTGCAGCTAAAAACTTTGGTAAAGAAGATATAACCAAAGCCTTGGAAAGATCAAAAAAAGAAACGCATCAGCGTTGGGCACTCCAAAGGTGAGAAATGCTATCCAAATCAATTAAAAGCTTCAGTTACAAGTTTTCCCCATTTGGTCCAACTATGTTGGACTTTGCATTTAGTATATTCATTTATCTGAAATGAAACTTTAATACTTGTGGATTTTATATTTAAGGCCACTTTCTGTAAATATGGACCATTCAAGTAAATTTTTAACCAGAGGATAATATTTTTGGATGTGTTAACCTTCAAATTCTGAATCATTACTCATTGAGAGGGATACTATCGTCAATAGCGAAAATTTATTAACGAATGTGACGAATAGAGAATGTGAATATATAATCTGTCGGAATATGAGCCCTCTCTATAAGTTCAAATTTAGAGAGAATGGCAATTTATCATAATCAATTAAGGCTGCCTACACCAATATAGCAACTTGAGTTGATTTTTTTTCTTTATTATTAGTGGTTTATGGGTTGTTGTAATGAGGCATCCCAGATTGATTAAATAGTTTAGTTTAGACTGATGAAGGGGCATTTAGTCCAAAAAATTGTATTTTGGAAAATATTGATGTTTCAGAGTTCTCAGTTTGAGATGGAACAACGAAAGTTAGGGTTGGAAGAAATGTCTTATCTACGTTTTATCTTGTTTGAATGAAAATAAATTGTTCATTATTATTTCTGCTGTGGTTGAGCCATTATTTAGTATCAAAGAATATAAGTTCCGGGAAGAATCTGAAGAGACTCGAACATAAATGAAGAAGAAAAGAAAATCAAACAGAGAGGAAGGATCTGCGAGAGGGAGACCCAAAGGTCATCCCCCTATGAAGATGAGGAAGGACCCCATGCCACCGACTAAATTGGTGGCATCAGACCGGCATCACTCAGACCGTGACTGATCAACCTCATGCATTGCGCAAGTAACGGCGAGGATGCTGCCCAGGTCACGTGTAGGGTGCTTCGTGAGGACTTTTTCGTGAATTAATTTGAGGGATTGTTAAGAATTTCAATGAGTATTTTAGTTATTTTACTGTTTTCCTTTATTTCGGAAACTCATATTTCTTTGGCACAAGTAAAGCTGGTACTAGTACTACACGGATGAAATCCTCTCCCTGATGTACTCTTCTAACAGTTCATTCACTTGCCTTTTATAATTCCTCATGCGGAGTTGTGTTCAATAACACCATTTATTAGATCACAAGTTTTTTTTTCCTTTCTAGATAAGGTTTTTCTCAAGCTGTTCCAGCTTTCCGATTTGGGTCTATTAGTGAGAGAGATGATGACAAACCAAAGAGATAGAGATGAGTCTGATCCACAAACAGGTTCAGGAATAGTTGAATTTGTGTATGCTAATGATGGTATAACAATATTATTTATTTATTTATTTTTATTATTTTAATAATTGGGCATGTCCAATGTTAAGCCCAAGTAGGAGTCCAATAACTTTAGGGTTTTGTTTTGTTTTGATTAGATGAGTCAGAAATCAAATTTGTATTCAATTTTGAAGTTTAGGATGTGTTTGGTTGCATGGAATTCTATGCCATGGGAATTCATGAGGGGACCCCTACATTTTAGGCTAAATTGATGTATCACTCCACATTCACCATTTGATTTTGTGATCAATGGTGGGAATGGAAGCCCTATGAACATGAGAATCTCACTCCTTGGTCCCCCAAGGCATGTGATTCTCATATTCATGGGACTTCTATTCCCACCATTGATCACAAAATTAAATGGTAGATGTGGAGTGATACCTCAAATTAGCCTAAAATGTAGGGGTTTCCTCTTGGATTCCCATGGCATAGGATTCCATGCAACCAAACACACCCTTAGAGAATTTTATGGAGTTGTAGAAACTGTCAATACAAGTTTTTGATTTATTATTACTTCCGCTATTAAACCTATCAATTTGGTATCTTTGGAGAAAAATGTCGCCTAAGGGAACTAAAGTTACTAGAGCCAGCATAGCAAGGATAGAGCGCGTGGAATAAACACTTGCGGGCATCTCAGAGCAGTTGACTATTGTCTTGTTTCGTCAAGAGCCGGAAGTTATTCGTAAGAAATCACGCCGTGAGGCTAGAGAATGAAATGAGATATTTTCAGATCGTCACCCTACTATCGTTGATTGGAAAAATCACATTTGTTTGATAACTACGAAGGTGGGGAAGATGAACTTGACCTTGCAACTTGTCGTGTCGAGAACCATCAAACCCCATGTAACTGAACTAGAGGAGCAATACCCAAATTTACTAGTTCGCAACATCCTCTTTAAGAGGATCGAAAGAAAAAAAAAAAAAAAAAAAAGGTGGTTGTGGTGAACAACCATAATTTTTTCGATTTGTTCGAAGTTTGTAAGTCTTTTGCTGGAGAAATAAACTTTGCTAATCACGAAGAAAAAAGATGATGAAAACCCTAACCATTGCCAAAGAGAAAGCAGGGAAGAAGAAATTAATACACAAAAAGGAAAAACAAATGCGAGGGACAACAGGGGCTTACTCGCATTTGACTAGGCCACTACAAGGACGCTACCCATCGTCCTTATCAGCCATCACTTCAACAATAACCACCACCTTGACGAACTGAGTTATCGGTCAATCATCGATGCCAGCAAGATGGTGGGAGATTCCATTGTGAAACCATTGCTTTAAGTGGCTTCCCTTTCGACCACCAATACAATGTGACTCATCGCACCATGCGATTGAATTTTTCTAGCTCTGCAAAAGATGAAGAACAAGACTTTGTCTGTGAAATGAAATTGAGCAAACACAACTATTGGCACCCCAATAATCACTCAATTCCACCATAAACTTATTCTTTTGAGGACTTGGGTATTCGCCCTTGCAATAACAACCAGTTACCACCACAGGTTTATGACATCTCTTTTGATGAGGAAGGGGCTATGCACAATCACTAGTATCGTGTACCACCACCATACATATTTGATGACTACAATAGACTTTTATGAACCACCGCGATAATGCAATTATCGTCTCCTAATCAAAGAGAAGAGTCCTTAATGATGCTTATGGAGGTGAAGATTATTTTGATGTTTTGTCTGTTACTTTGGATCGTTTTGTTAGATGTTGGGAACGTGTGCAACATGGTGATATTAAATTACATATTCCAACTTATGTTGATGATGGTGATACAGACGCTTTTGCTGATTGGGCATTAACGGTTCGTAGTATTCATCTTGATGATTTTCGTCATGATTTTTTTTAAATGCCAACGTTGTTCAAGGAAAGTTCTAAATTTATGATGTGTTGGATTGGTCATTTTCTAGTTGTGCATAAGGTCAATGATAATGCTTATGAGATAGACTTACCCGAGGATTTTGCATTCACTTCACACCATTACTTGGGGATCATAGTCCTCCCAATCCCCTGCATGTGGATAATGCTTACCTTTTCCCTATGCTACTGATCGAGTTGAGAGTATTTGGAGAGTGTTGAAGTTAACCCTTTCGATGATGGTCCTAGCCGTCACCTGAACAAGTGGAAAGGTTACCGAGAATGTGACAATTCATGAGTCTTATTTAAACTATTGTCCTCTTTAGATCCAGATTGCCTTTGTACATCTACCTGAGGAACCAAGGGAGGATGACGGTGACATGGATAATAATAGAAACATCCTCATTGCTAGGGGTATGGACATCGATGTTGGTGGTACATTAGGCAACTCAGTGGAGGAGATCGGATTTTGTTATTACATTCCTTTCTTGCATCAACTTTGGTAGTTCTTCATGCCAGGGTTTGGCTTGGTTTGGGTCACGCAGGCTCAATTTTGAAGCATGGTGGTCGTGGAAGGGCTGTTCATTCTTGATATTGCCAGGAGATTTGTGTGGAAGCTCATCCCGTACGTGGTGTGTTGGTCTCATTAGAAATTGGAAAGAGCAGAATCAAAGAACTTTTTATGAAGAAGCAATTGAGGAGTCCAAGTTATTTATGGAATGTTTGAAGAAGCAATTGGGATTCTTTGCTTTTCACTCGCTAATATCTTTAGTGGGGTTGTATTATCTAGTATATTTTTCATGTTTTTGGTTTGTGAATGAAATGTTCTTTGACCGTTTCAAAAATAAATAAATAAAACTAAAAGAAATTACTACAGGTGTAGACAACGAAGTGTCGCAGTGTTCTTAAATGGGTTTAGTTTAGATCAATAATGGGTGCACTTTGCTAGCTGAGAAAGTCGTATTTAGGAAGAGATTGATGTTTGGAGTTTTCAATCTTAGAGAGGAACAATTAAAAGTTAGGGTTCGAAGAAATGTGTTTCCTGGGTTCATCTTTTATCTTGTTTGATTTAACAAAGATTGTGCATTATTATTTCCGTTGTCCAAGCCATTAATTTTTGTCACATAAAGAGAAAGTTCATTTACATTCCAAAAGTCCTAGCTCAAATGTATATGATCTGAATGTCAATGGACGGGTAAATAGCTTTTTCTACTTCTAAACCGTTTATATTTTGCTAGAAATATTAGAATAACATATCTGAAGTTGGTACATATCATGAAGAGACCATTTGTATCCAATGATATTGTATTCTAAGAGCCACATGAATTCCAACTAAATGTTCGGTTGCCATTTTAAGTTCTCATCAGGTGCCAATTTTATAAAAATCATATTTGTAATTTGAAGGTTTTTTGGAGTTTATCAGAATTTAGAAGAGACATTAGATTTAGCACTTTTTATCGAAGATGTTAGCTTCTTGGGGAAATTAATGACTTTTGGCATTAGAATCTTAATGGGTATTGTACGAAATACCTCAAAAGGTCTAATGTGAGTACTGTTTGATTGGTAACTTAGTATGTGACTTGAGTGACCTTTATTTCATGGAATAATGTCTTGTATGCTACTTTCCTAGATTTTATCTGAGATATAAAAATTATTGCTCTCTATTGAATTGCTGAGTTTGGAATGCATTATAGGTACCTGATGTCAAATGGGAGGATGTTGGTGGACTTGAGGACATAAAGAAATCTATTCTCGATACTGTTCAGGTAATGCTTAACGCTTGCATGTTATTTGTGTTGTCCATATTAGAATATTTCTTTTTTTTGTCTTAGCATTTTGCATGTTCTGTTTGACATATTATCAAATACATTTTAGACTAAACTTACCTAGATGTTACAAAGAAAAAAGACGAATGGTTTATGATATTTCACGATTAAAGTGTCCTTTCTTTCAGTGGGTTCTAATATGGAACTTATACCCAGTGAATATTTTCTTGAGAATGAAAGGATCGCTTGCCGATGAATCAGAACGCCCAAATAGAAGATCAACTGCTTCAATTGAATATCCTTACTATTCATAGAAGAAAAAGAAAGAGGAGAAACCTCTTCAAATCGACAAGAGAAAGAGAAAGAAAATGATAGATTGAATTTTTTTACACCTCTCAAAGTAGTAAATGTGCATCATCACCACCATCGAGCAACGAACATCTTCAAGATGGATATGTCAAATCAAAGATAAACAACATAAACATTGTCATCATATCTTATGAAGAATGCGAAAAGGAAAAGCTTCTTCATTTTAAACTTGTTCCTTTCGCAAATTGATTTTTCTGGAAATGCACAGTTACTAAGTCTCCAAATGTTGATGCAAAACTGGATGATGTTTATTAGCATTGACCGAATCTTCTTATTTTGCATTAGAGCCTTCAAAATGTTTTGTGACATGAGCATGAATTCCAGAGTCTATTCAGCTGAGACACTCATACCCGATAATTTGCGTGAAGTAACAAGATCAAAAGTAAGATTGGGCACACTCGTGTAGATTTGAGAAGTGGAGTAACTAGATGATTATTTGAAAGTACTAATATAAGCAAGCTCAGTTGTGGAAATGCAAAATCTCATTGTATAGGTTTATTGCTGGATAAGGAATGAATGGGATTTTCCATTTTTCGATTGAAAATTTTGAGTTGGCCCATCAGTTGAAAATGATTGGTGCTGAAAACTTGAGAAGCATCTCCAAAATTTTCCATATGTTCATAAAAAGTGACTTGTGACTTTCCTATCCTTGTCTGAGTCATGGACATGGGACACCACTGCAAACTAACGACTTCTCAAAAGAGTAAATAAGTTCTTTAGTTGCATTCGATGGTTTTCACAAGGGATGAAGAATCCCATTATGGAATATGGAGCAACTACAACAAAGTCCATTGAGATATCAACGACAAGGAGTGTCTGGAAACTGTAAAGGAGTGTAAAGCCCTGCTGTTTGGTAAGTAAATCAACTAATGTGATTATTCACATCTTTATTGAGAGAAAGAAACCACACTCCTCGACCAAAGCCGTGGTCTTGTCTCTTTCCAAATGTCCTCCTAATAACTTCATCATCGGTGATCGGTTCTTCTTCTATGGATCCCAAAACATCTCCCCAAATAGAAAAACTGTCATCCTCTCACTCTGAAGAGGCCTCCACAGATTTGGCATTGGTTTGACCGAGGGAATCATCCTCCACCAGATTGTGATCCCACCAGTCCTTATACCCCCGCAGATATGTGTCAATTGTCATGTTGTGTTGTATAAACACTCATGGGCCTTCCGTTATATACAGGCATATGTTTCTAATAGTTTGAGTTTTCAGAGTAATTGGTTGTGTCAAAGTCTAGTAGAACAAGAAACTAGAATTTTGTTTCCGAGATAATAATATCACATGGCCTCTTCTTCTTTTTCCCCTTTTCTTGTAATTTACCGAATTGCTGTTCCAATTCTAAGGTTTTGAATGTTCTTCACTTGAAGGTACTATTTTCGAATTTGATGAGGCCATGAGGTACAAATAAAATATCAGCCTGGCGATTTAGCCATTTGTAGTAATATTAGTGTCATTTATAATTAAGTTGGAGCTTTTGTTACTCCGTCCTTTCTTGATGTCCTGCCGGGTTTTTTTTCTTTGTGAAACTACAAAAAGTAATGAATGAGAGAAACCATTGAGCATTTGTCCAAGTGTCAGAAGGTAGTGGACACAGTTCATAATGAAAGTTATACCAGTTTTTTGTTTCCTAGCCCTCAAACAATATTATGTTGTTGCCTTCTAGTTTCCATTGTGGTGTGAGTTTTGAGATATATATATATATTGAACCTGAATCGACATGTTTAATGCTTCTGGTCATTGATATGTAATACATAATGTGCCTACAGTTGCCTCTCCTACACAAGGATTTGTTCTCATCTGGGTTGCGTAAGCGTTCTGGTGTGCTTCTTTATGGTCCTCCTGGAACAGGGAAGGTAATTTATCATCTGACTACTCTGTGGTAGCAGCAATCCTCAATAGTTGATGTTCAGCTCATCATTTATTTCCCAAATACTTTGAGATAAATGACTTGATTGATTAATTTGTAAGGTATGCTGAACATTTTCAGACATTATTAGCGAAGGCTGTTGCAACAGAGTGTTCCCTAAATTTTCTTAGCGTAAAAGGCCCTGAACTGATCAATATGTACATTGGAGAATCAGAAAAAAATGTTCGTGACATATTTCAGAAGGTATAATTTTTTTGCAAGATTTGGATGATTGATTGTCTACATAATCCCAATTTATGGTTATTTATATACTTTGTCCTCCAGGCTAGATCAGCAAGGCCTTGCGTTATTTTTTTTGATGAGCTCGACTCCCTTGCTCCTGCACGGGGAGCATCCGGAGATTCTGGGGGCGTTATGGACCGAGTGGTTTCTCAGGTAATAGCCATTCTTTTTTCTTTTTTTTCTTTCTGACATGATGGTCTCTCTCATGTTGTATTTGAAATTTGCCTCCATTTATCTCGACTCCCATGGATGTCCCTGTTTATAGATGCTTGCTGAGATCGATGGCTTGAATGATTCCACAGAGGTTCTTATCAGTACATTGCTTTTATTATTCTCACTTTCCATCGATACTTTTGTTTAAACTTGTCATTCTGCTACGTTCTTTCAGGATCTGTTCATTATAGGGGCAAGCAACAGACCTGATCTTATCGATCCAGCACTTCTAAGGCCTGGTCGGTTTGATAAGCTGCTATATGTCGGAGTAAACTCTGATGCGTCCTACAGGGAGCAGTTAGTTCTTCGCTCTCATTAGGACATATCCTTATTCATCATTATTTTTTCTTGCACTTGCGTTTTAGCCTAATGACGACCTTTTTTCTGCAGTGTACTGGCTGCCCTAACTAGGAAGTTTAAATTGCAAGACAACTTTTCCTTATATTCCATCGCAAAGAAATGCCCAATAAATTTTACAGGGGCAGATATGTATGCATTATGTGCAGATGCTTGGTTCCATGCGGCAAAGCGCAAGGTGAGTTGGGGCCTCTACTGGATAGTTTTATTTTCTAATATAAAAGACATTGTTGTTTCTATGTTCTGTTTTTTCTTGTAATTGAACTGATTTATGTGGTATACAGTTCCTCATTATGTTAGGGTTATTGTCATCTCCAAGGAAAAAATCCCAAATTTCACTAAGACATTGTCATATAATATTGAGTCCTTCTAGGGAGCGAGGAAAAGAGCAAGGAAAGGGAGCGAGGGATGGGTATAACCACCCATCCTCCTCGAGACAAGCGCCAGCACACATCTCGAGGGGTGGGTGGTTACACCCATCCCTCGCTCCTTCCCTCGCCCCCTAGAATTTCCGTATAATATTATTGAGACTAAAAAGCTATTTATTCACTGTAAGCTCATCATAATTGCTAAGGTAATTTCTAGAATTTCTAGCACTTGCACTCCAGGGGCTATTGAGATTAGAGGTCCTCTCATTGTCCATGGACCCGACTAAATATCATCCATAATAGAAACAAATCGGTTACAATAGGAGCCAAAAGATTTCCTGAAGATTGCCATAATCCAGGGCAACACCCCCTTTCCGGTTCTCGAGCTCTTCGTCGTGAAATTAGACGTAGCACTTCTTTTAATGACAACACAAAACTCCCACCTAGTATTCAGAGTCCACTCGGAATTGGCATAGCAAGGGCCACCTCCATAGGGATCCAAACCATCCTCATCAGACTCGTGCTCAATCAATCCATCTGTCTTTGAAACCAGCACCCATTTGTCCTTCTTACCTCTTATGTTCATGTTGAGCTTCTTGTCAACCTCGATAAAACGGGACAAATCCTTTTCAACCATCTCTGGACCAACACATTGAGACCCAAAATCTGTGGAGTTGCGTTTATTTTGCGCTTCTTCCTCTTCTCATAACTATAGTTTTTCCGAATTACGATCCACTGGAGACTCGGTCTCACTAGTACCCTCCTTGAAAACTTTCTTAGGCTTTGCGACCTTATTCTGAGCCACAAAGAAGCCATTTCCAATTCGTACAATCCAGAGATCCACCACTATAAGCTCCTTCCACATCATAGCTGTCATTACCTTGTCTTGCTGATGTCAAGACCTCTGACCGAGAAGTCAACCTTACCACTGGGATACGCCGGATCTTTCGATGGATCATGCTTTGTTCTTATTTGGTCTTCCACCTCAAAGGAAGTTGTCTGTTTTACTTTCTTCATTAGGGAAACAATCATTTGCAGCTGATTGAAGGGAATATCCTCCACCTAACTGCGATGGACTCCATCAGTTCAATTTTCTTCACCCTCAGACCTTAGATATGATACATCTGCCTTCTCTACCATCTAGAGACTTTAGATAGATGCTAATTTAACAAAAGAAATTCCCATCTGTGCCAAAGACACTAAATTTTATTCAGAATAAGCAAAGGTAAATGAGGAGCTCATAATATAGCAATATTGTTCCTCATCTCTTTTTTTTTTTTTTTTTTTACTTCCAGATCTCAGACTTGCGTGCAGATTCGATGGTCACAGATGAACAACCTGATGCAGTTGTTGTTGGGTATGACGATTTTATGAAGGTACAGTGTTTATTTCACTTTTCTGATGTCATGATGAATACTGTTAGTAGGGAGCAATGTATATGTTTATCAGTATTTTTGATTTTTTTTCCCCAGGTGCTAGCTGAACTAGCTCCATCGTTATCCATAGCTGAACTTCAGAAGTATGAACGATTGCGGGATCAGTTTGAAGGAACTTCAAAATGAGTTCTCAATGGAGGTTACATCAGCAAGATTTGTAATACCATTTCTTTCATGATGCAATCATGCAAGATGGAGTCCAAACCTGAAGTTGGGTTTAGAGCTGGATGGACTGGTAAAGCGCACAGAAATCAGGGTAAGCACCTATTCAGCAGGGAATCAATACGGAAAGAAATATATGTTGATTTGTTATTTTTGGCTTTTAACGCGAAGATTCCCAACAATGTAGTCAAAGTTACATAAAAGAAAAGCGCTATTGTAAGCCAAAGTACTTGTATATGTATTCTATGAAATGGAAGGGTGAGGAAGGAAGCCAAATAAAGAGGGGAAAAAGTAGGGACTGAAGAATGACGGAAGTTCAGTGATTTTTTTGGTGTTTAATCACTCCATAATTGTCTAAGTATCACTTATTCTACTTATACAGTGATTTTTTAAACTACTTCTGATTATCTAATTATAGGTTTGGTTTATTTAATGTGTTTAATACATTTATTTACTTGCATATATATATATATATATATATTTTTTTTTTTACATATTTATTATATTATCGAAATTCATTATATATTTTTCATGTATTCTTGAAATTTTTATGTTTTTTTTTACACATCGAAATTTTTTTTTAAGTCGAGATATAGAAAGTAACTTGAAAAACGAGATCACAATCCTTGCATACCATAATATTCAGTTAATTCTAAATGAGGACTACAATCATGTTCATTCCGTAATGAAATAGTTTGGAATGGGATCAGGTCAGGATCGTCTATCCCGTTTCAAAAAATAAAGTAACATGATGAGGTTCATCCCCTCCCATTTGGTGTCGTTCCCACCCCTAAATAAATTCACACCAATAACACACATTTCTAACATGAATATCCATATCTAACCAACATAGATCCATATTTCTCAGGCTAGGTGAAATTTAGTAGGATCATTTTTTTGCAATAATAAACATACGAGGCTATTTGATAGCTGGGTACTATTCACTGGCAGACCTACGGAGGGACAGGAAGGGCAGCTACCCCCTCAACTTCCAAATTTTTTTTAGTATATACCTAGTGTTTCCTAAAACTAAAAATAATGATATTATAGATATAATAAAAGTTCATTCAACAATACCTATATGTTATTGTTTTGGCACAGTGATTTGTCATTTTATAGTTTTTCCAATCGTCCCAAGTTCGATCCTCATGGAACTGTTTATTGATATATTTCTCTCCTCGCATTGCTAGTAATAGATCAAGTTTACGAGGAATATTGCAATATATATTTCTTATTATTGGCATTGCACCCCAGTATTATTCCCACATCCAATTTTGTTGACATGTCTCAGAATATTATCAAGCATCTTTGGTCTAGTCGATGAGTAATGCTACAGTGTTTTGTGCACTGTAGTCTCGTAGATATGCATCGAGATAAGCGACAACTACTATCTCGATGAATATCTACAGAGCTACAGTACACCGGGCATACAGCTGGGCACTGTAGAATTTCCATAGTCGATACATTGAACTGCACAGTATCCACGATATGGTTAGTCCCTATTGTTTGTTAGTCTACAGTTGATTGTTTCCTTGACCAATAGAAGTCAGTGTTGGCAACTTCTTTTGTTGTTTTAAATATTGCTTGTTGATTATCAGTAGGGGTGATTTATTAACTAATTGGTCATCCATAGTCTAGGTATATACTAGTTTGAATGCTAGCTGCGTCACACCATGATATAAGTTCTTCCACACTTGGATTTCAAAGCCTCATGGTAAACCATTGGCCACTCTCAATTCCTTAATTAATTTATTTTGTTCACCTAGCTATTGTTCTAGGAAGGAGTCAATCCTTAACAACCCAACTAATTACCTGAAATATGGTTTTTGTTGGGTCTAAATCCGTCCTCCTAAATATATGGCCTGCAAAACAGGGTTGGACTGCCAAATACCACTTATTTGGTGGTCGAAGGCACTTCAATGCTTACGTCGTTTAATATGTGGGAGAGAATTAAATTTTGATAGAGTATAGTTCAGTTGTGTTTACATACATTTCGTTGACTATCCCCTTTACTTTATATAATGCGTGAAGCTAACTCCCTGTGTAACTTAAGCACGTAGGGCATGATGAGAGGAAACGTCTCTTCCTTCATTGAAATACGTCATTGAGTGAGTGATTTCCATCATGACTTGCTCCTTCGTAATTTCTCTCTTCTCTAAGGAAATAGATTAGTTGGGCTCGAACTTGAGCCTTTAATTACGATATATTATTAAGGAACTTTTTGTATTTTAATGACTGAGTATGTTATCTGTGTTGAGATTGAAGTGTTTGTTCATCGTGATCTTTAACACGTGTATGATTGTGATTATACAATAATATACTTCTTTATGTCTGCATGTTGCCAACTGAAATCACAAATTTAGGATTTACACCCTGTCCAAGGCATTTAATAATTCTATGATCCATTAGAAACCTTGTTTGCCATGTTGTAGAGAACTAGAGATAATTGTTTTCTTTATATAGCAAGACCATTTCATGTCTATATTGTTTCTCTATGTAAGTGCATTCCATTTGCAACCAAAGTTAGGGATGATCCAACTAGGTCAAATCTGGACTGAATCCAATCCACACAACTCTTACAGGTCAATTTGAGTTGTCATCATTGTTGACCTGGTCAATAACTATCCACACAGTCAAATTAAGGCAACCACAGAGTCCATTCCTCCCAACTTATCCAAACCAACTCTTCCCAACTCCATTAAACACGTGCGGACAGTTACATCACGTGCATATAAACACGTTTCACACGCGTGGACAGTTACAATTATGCGTATCTCGATACAACTTTTAGCCTAACGGACGGTAGGGCCAATGTGACGTCAAATGCTTACAAAACTGAAAACGGCCCAAAAGCAACTGTTTATTTCGCGAGTTTATACGGTTAATATCATCCGGTGAGAAATCGATCACCAAGTATTGTCATTTTACCTACCTTCATAATCGATCACCGAGTTTTTCATTATGTAGCATGTAGTTTTGAAAACTTTGACAAATTGATCACCACCGTATAATGTCGGGTTTTCAACCCACCATCTCCCCATTCCTGTATGTGTCTCCTCAGTTTGGCAAAATTGTTAAGCAATTTTCATTTAGCACCTAAAAATAAACATCTTTTAATTTTACAGCTTCTAATCAACAGCCAAGTCAAAAGCAAAACAATAGTTCAATCAAAAGCTCGTTCAAAACTTATAATTTCAAGTAGAATGTACCTTCTGAGCACCAAAGAAAAACAAAAGCCACCGTAGATGAGTTTTTTTCCAGCACTAAACACTCAATGTTAAGTACTTCCTTAGTGTTTATTAAATTGTTATGAATTCAAAACCTATTAAGAATTTTTGACTCCAATTATAAGTAAAAATAACATCCGATCAAATTGACCTGGTTCTTATTCAAAACCAAAGTTCTGGTCACAACAAAAACCAAACGCCACCTTTGACTAATTGAATACTAGAAATTTGGAGTGAAACTTCATTTTAAACAAAATGGTATATCCTTATATTTAGGCAATGCCTACCTCGCACCACCATTTTCTCTCACTCACACCATTTTACTCTCCCACACCACCTACTTACTTTCTCACACCGCCATACTCTCTCACATCACCTATACAAACCAAAACATTCATTTTCCCCTCACCATTCAAATCAACAGTGGTTCTTCCATCTTCCATTAAAAATCTTTTTTTTTTTTTTTTCAAATCTCTCCCCACACTCAAATCTTTTGCAAATCTTATCTCTTATTCGAAAACTCGCAAACTCCCCTTAAAGTTGAAACCCTTAAACCCAAACTCAATAAACATGCATAATTTAACATAACAGACAAACCCAAATTCAAAACGAAAAAATGAAAAACAAAGTAACTTTCGAACCAATTTAAACGCTCAATTGAGATTGATTTTTAAACTCATCAAAACACAAAAATTGCAGTGCTCTCTAAGTTATCTAATAAACACAACTTGAATCACTTAATAATATTTTGAAATACACAAGTTATGGTCATTTTACTAAATTCGCGCAAATCTGTCCAAAAAATGAAAACGGGATAATGTTCATGACTTTAGGCCAACTTATGTGCTCGATTGATACCGATTCTCAAGTTGGTCAAAACACAAAAGTTGTAGTACTCTTAGTTATCTAATAAACACAACTCGAATCACTTGAAAATATTTTGAAATAAGCAAATTATGGTCATTTTAGTAAAGTCACGCAGAACATGAACAAAAATAATTATGTATGTTTTGAAATGAGCAAGTTATGGCCATTGTGCAATTTTTATTTTTATTTTTTTGTTATACGCGACTTTAATAAAATGTCCATAACTTGCTCATTTCAAAACATTTTTAAGTGATTCAAGTTGTGTTTATTAGATAACTGAGAATACTACAACCTTTGTATTTCTACCAACTTGATAATCTGTTTCGATCGAGTATATAAGTTGGCCTAAAGTCAGTAACACTATCCCGTTTTTATTTTTTTTTATAGATTTGCGCGACTATAGTAAAATGACCATAACTTGCTAATTTCAAAACATTTTCAAGTGATTCAAGTTGTGTTTATTATATAGCTCATAGTACTACAATTTTCATGTTTATATGAGCTTGAGAATCGATCTTAATTGAGGCTTTAAATTAGTTGAAAATTATCATGTTTTTCATTTTTTCGTCTCGAGTTTGGGTTTGTCTATTATGCATATTTATTAATTATGGATTTCAAATTTGAAGGGATTTTGAGAGTTTTATAGGGAGAGGGATGAGATTTACAAAAGATTTGAGTGCGAGGAGAGATTTGAAAAAGATTTCAATTGGGGGAGCGAATGAGGAACCATTATTGATTTGAATGGTGAGAGGGAAAAAATTGAGGTTTTTGTTTATACAAGTGGTGTGAGAAAGTTAAAAAAAACCCAATGGTGGTATGAGAAAAGGGAAATGGTGGTGGGAGGTAGGGGTTGCCTTATATTTATCGCGTGATGAAAACAAACATACCATCAACCTCTCGCATCATCGTCACATCAGCCACTCTACATAACCCACACTTCCACACTAATTGCATGTCACGTTCAACAATCTAAAATAGGTTATGAAAATATGGCGGGAGAATTTGCGCGAAGTTCAAATTGGAATCAGGGACTCTTTTGTAAAATTTACTACTTCGGTTAGTTAAGACACATGATTAGTACGTGATTCTCAACAGAACCTTGTTGTTCATTATTTCTATAAATACAGAGCTAAAAATAGAGAAATGGCATAGAAGTATTAAGAAGAAGATAGGCTCAGTTCTTAGAATAACTTGAGAGTTTTGTGTCTGTTTTTCCTATTTTACATCGTGAAACATAATGTGGCTCCATGTATTCCGACATATCGATTCGTGCCAAAAGATGCCCATCATCAAAAGGTTGCTCTGCTACAACTTCTGTAAACACACAATGAATCTCATCTATAAACAAAATCATAACACACATACTTTCCGCAAGGACCTCGATTGTTTCTACACACCCAAATTTCTCACACATGTCAACGAGAATCTCAAACCTTGCATACCTTGTAAACATTGGGTTCCACGAAACATCTATTATAGACATTTCATCAAACACCTTTGGTGCGCCTTCCAAATCTCCACCGGGAGATGGATATGTAATGTTCTTAGACTGATTAGGGTTGCTTTCATTAATTTGAGACAATTCTAACATAGGGAGGCGATAGAACATACCAAGGGTCTCCCAGGGATAATGGGAAACTAATCTAAAATATGTTCTGAAAATATGGTGAGAGAATTGGCGCGAAGTTCAAATTGAAATAAGGAACTCTTTTGTAAAATTTACTATTTCGATTAGTTAATACACGTGATTAGTACGTGATTCTCAACAAAACCTCATTGTTCATTCCTTCTATAAATATAGAGCTAAAAAGAGTAATATGGCAAAAAAAACTATTAAGAAGAAGATAGGGTCAATTCTCATAAGAACTCAAAAGATTTGTATCCAGTTTTTTCAATTTCCCATTTCAATCTATCCATTTGTTTTCTTACTTCGATCCAAACGAGTCGCAATCGTGACATTGCGTGCTCCTAAGCATCAACACGTTTCACCGTCTCCCAGAAGTTACAAAATTTTATCCGCGTTACGTAACGTTATCCACTCTAGAAATCCTTCCCATCTCTCTCTCTCTCTGTCTGCTGTCTCGTTTTTTTTTTTTTAATTCTTTTTCCGTTCCATCTTTTCGCTCCCAAAACCCGCATTTCCGTTTCCCGCCTCTCCCCAAAACCTTTCTTTCAAATCTCTCTATTTCTTGAAAACATCTCTAGAATTCTTGAATTGCTGGTTATTGAGGATTTTTATTGATGAACGAAGAACTCATATTCAGCTATCAACAAGAGAGCCTAACGAGGAGGAGGAGGAGGACGACGACGAAGATTAGGGTTTTAGTAGACAGCGTGTATGGCGGAAACCGATTTAAAGAGTATTTTTCGTGAGCGGATACCTTCCGGGTTAAACCGGATTAAGTTGAAGAAGAAGGAGAAGTGGTTGAGTTCAGATGATTCAGTTCATTCAGCTTCTGCTGGAGGTGGAGTTCCGTCGAGGCTGCCGCCGATGGGACGTAGGGGGAAAAATAGTGATGGACACTGGAAGAAGATTGATGGTGGTGATGGAAACAAACAAGGTTCAATTATTATTATTATTATTTTTAATTCAATTTGGTAAAGATTGAATTTTTAATGTGATTTTTCCGAAAGAAAACAGAATGTCTTAGGAATCAAATAGAAAATTGAAGTTTTAAGGTGTGTTTGGTTAGATGGTTTATTGACTTTTTCATTTGGAAGTTAGGAAAAGAGTGAGAGAATTCTTGTGGAATTTGATTTGTTTATCTTTTGGTAGCTAAAAGGAGAAGGGGTCAAACAAGGGGTGGGTAGGTGGGAGAAAGAGAGATTTGATGAATAAATATTTTTTTTTTAAATTGTTTATTTATTTGCTTTTAAATTTAAATTTAAGCTTTTACTTTTTAGGGCTATCTCAATGTCATTCTGGGAATAGAAGTTAGAACTGACACCAGTTGGGATTGTTTGAAACATATTGCATCCATCTTTCTTCACTTTCTAGAGAAAATTAGGAAAACTGTTAATGAACACAGTTATTGCGGACAAATGAAGAGGAGGTTATATTTTTATTTATGGGTTATAAATGATTTTAGAATAGCCTATGCACATCCAGCTTAACATACGCATTCATGCTTCTGTCATCCTATGCACATGTTGTCCCGTAGTAGCCTAACATTCTGAACCGTATAGCATGGCTGGTCGAACAATTGTCTTATAACATTTCCCTTTTAGTCTTGCAGGTATCATTCTATCGCATAATACTCTTGACGCCATTTTCCATTTCAATCAACCAGCTTTAATCCTATGGTCTACATCTTCTCCAATAGCCCCATTCTTTTGAATTATAGATCCTAGATATCGAAAACCTCACACTCTGGGACCTCTACACCTTCGATCTCAATTGCATTACTTCTCCCTCTTGGTTCACAACCAAAGTTGAACACTAGATACTCCATCTTCGAACGACTAATTCTAAAACCTTTACTCTCTAAAGCCTCTCGCCACTTAACTAATTTCTGACCTAAACCTGCACTAGTCTCATCCATTAAGACAATATCATCTGCAAATAACATGCACCAAGGTACATCTTCTTGCAGATGCCTCGGCAACTCATCCATGACCAAAACAAAGAGATATGAACTTAACGCCGACCTTTGATGTAGTCCTACTGACACTGGAAATTCACTGGACATCCCGCCTACTGAGCGAACACTTGTTACAACTCCTTCATACATATCCTTAATGATATCGATATAACATTGAGACACTTTCATCCTTTCAAGCACCCACCAAATTAACTCCCTGGGGATCATATCATATGCTTTATCCAGATCAATAAAAACCATATGCAAACTCTTACGTGCCTCTCGATATTTTTCTATAGTTTGCCTAAGCAGGAAGATGGCCTCCGTAGTAGACCTACCCGACATAAATCCAAATTGATTCTCCGAAGCCGTGGTTAAATTCCTAAGTCTTCGTTCTATAACCCTCTCCCAAAGTTTCATCGTATGACTCATAAGCTTTATCCTTCCATAGTTCGAGCAATTCTGGATATCCCCTTTGTTCTTATAAATTGGTACCATAATGCTATGCCTCCATGAATTTGACATTTTTCTAGTTTTCAAAATCCTATTAAAGAGCTTAGTTAGCCATTGAATCCCAACTTCTCCCAGACATTTTCATGCTTCAATTGGTATATCATCTGGTCCAGCGGCCTTCCATGTCTTTATTCTTTTTAAAGTTTCTCTCACTTTTGTGGCACTAACTCTGCGATGAAACACGCGATCTCTCCCTTCCTATGAAGCATACCCCTCCAAGTTTAACTCCCCTACATGTGTTCTATTGAGTAGGTTCCAAAAGTAATCATTCCATCTATCTAAAATAGCTTTATCCTGCATAAAACTCTTCCATCCTCATGCTTGACACACTTAACATGACTCAAGTCCCTAGTTTTTTGTTCTCTAGCTTTAGCTATTTGAAAATATCTTTCTCCCATTCCTTCGTACCTAGCCTATTATAAAGAGCATCATACGTTCTCTTCTTAGCTTCTCCTACTGCTCTACTACTCAACTTCTTAGCCTGCTTATAAAGCTCATAAGACTCTAGGCACCTATCTTTTTGCCACACCTTAAAACATCTTTTCTTTTTCGCAATGGTTTGTTGCACATCAGCGTTCCACCACCATGTCTCCTTACCATATAAACATCCTCTTTTGGCATTTCCTAACTCTTCCTTCGAACATCTTCTTATTCGATTTGCCAAATGTTCAAAAAGATCCGCGCTACTAGTCCTATTCTTTGGTTTTTGATTCTCCCAACTCTCTGAAACTGACTGGCCACCCAAAATCTTCTTTTTAAATTTTTGGCACACATCTCCCTGTAAGGTCCACCACTTAATTCTCGGTCCAACCTGTTCTATAGCAATACGACTCCTACTCTTAAGACAAAAATCGAGAACTAACAACCTATGTTGGTTTGTCAGACACTCTCCTGGTATAACCTTACAATTTTTACACCTACCTAAATTGTGTCTCTTCACAAGAAAATAATCAATTTGATTTCTATTACACGCATTCGCAAAGGTCACCAAGTGATATTCCCTCTTATAAAAAGTATTTATGATCCCAAAATCCTGAGCTAAAGCAAAATCTAGGATAGAAATCCCCGCAGTGTTTCGATCCCCAAAGCCTTGACCTCCATGTACCCTCTCAGACCCAACTCTATCCTTATCGACATGGCCATTCAAATCCTCGCCTAGGAAAACCCTATTGGAAGAGGGAATTCCAATAACTAACTCCTCTAAAGAGTCCCAAAAATCCTTCTTAGTCTCCTCGTCCAAACCCACTTGGGGTGCATACGCACTAATAACATGCACTATCTCTATTATTAAGAGAAAATCAATTTCCTTCTTGTATGTTTGATTGGAGCTATTGTGCATAATAGAAGATGGTGATGGAACTTTTTGGCCCAGGACCAGTAGTTTTCTCACTAGCTCCTAGCATTTCAATACAATTTATACTCTCGTTTTGTTGATTAAAAAAAAAAACTAATAACATTCAAGTTCAGTCCATCAAATGCATTCCATTTCTACCGAAATAAACCCATGTCTGTACTGTCGATTGCATTCATTGATCCAAGAGATTATACAAGGGTGTCATTCTTTTGTATTCATCCTTCCAATTGATGATGAGAGGGGTGGGGGGAAGAATTTTTGGGAGTACCTTAGGAGTGCTTGAGGTACTCTTATGACATGTAAGGGGTCTCCGAAGTGTTTGACGGGTATCGTATCAGGCAACCTCATCATATGTCTGTGCTTCCTAGTTGCGGAGGTTTAACTCATATAAAGTGAACTTTATCAGTGTTTTGTTAATTAGGATTGCATATTGATATTAAAATGTTTTATATTATCTAAACACTGAGTAATTTTCATTTATTTGTAATAGTTATTACGTCTTAGTGATGGTGAATATGAGAGATTAAGCAGAAATTATACCTTCTAAGAAACTTCTCTGATTTGTCAGGAATGAGTAAAGGAAAGAAGATTGCTCGTTGGTTCACATCCTATCTGACTAAGGATTCTCGTCACAAATTGAATGATATTTCTGGAAATAATGAGGTAACATTGAGTTCATATGCAATACGTTTATGCCATTCCCATGCTTTACTTTCTGCTTGCATATCATTAAACTATATGCATTTGTTATGTCACTGATTTTTCAGGTCAGTAGCTCAGAAGTTAAGATGCTCAACAAGGAAGGTTTTGGAAGAACTCAACAAACAAATCGTAAAGATTCATCACAAGAGAGTGCAGGAACGAGAAAATTACCTCTTAACTTTAAAAGTTTCTCTCATGAATTAGGACCAAAGGGGGGTTTTCGACCTACCCCTGCCCCTACCCGAGCCCACAGCTATAATGACTTGAAGGTATATTACTCAGTTGTGATTTATCTATGATTTTTATGGATGAAAATTATCAAACTTCATTTTTCATAAACTTCAGCAAGTGAATGTCATTGCCATGCAAGATGTTTAATTTTTTCTCTACGAACAGTTCCACGTTCTGCTCCTCTATAACTGTATTGAGCTGATATTCAGGAAATGTTGGGGTCACTACGGTCAAGGTTTGATGCAGCTAAAGAAATGGTGAACTCGGAACTGGCTACTTTTGCAGAAGACGTTGAAGAGGTTATTGGACAACAGAAATTTTCACCTTCTGCAAGGCAGCAATCAATGGCTGATCTTTTGAATCTTGCAAGGAATTGTATAGAAATGACCTCCTCTGAGCTCCGCGAAAAGTGTGAAGGCATTGTCCAGGATTTGGCCAAGAAAAGGCAGCAGTGTCAAGCTGGATTAGTGAAGCAGCTATTCACACGTATGCTTTTCATATTGACACGCTGCACTAGGTTGTTACAGTTTGAGAAAGACAGTGAACCAATCGATGAGAGTTCTCTTCATAAACTCAGGCAATGTTTAGAAAATATCCCCGCTGTTGAAATGAACTGGGTGCCTAAGCCTGATGGTACTGTTGCTGCCTCAAAAGATAACATGAAAAAAAGAGGAAACAAACGTCAAATGAAGGGGAAGAATGTGGCCATGGCATTTACACTCCCTGACAGAACTTGGCCCAGGACTGAAGAGCTTCCAGATGAGAGTGAGACATCTTTGGAAAACAAGTCGGTTGCTTTAACACAGAAGTCATCATCTCCAAAGTCCCAGGTTAATGTACAGTCAAGTCAAAGTAGCATAACGGAATTTGATTCTCACAACTTTAACGTTCCTCAGCAGGGAAAACTTTTCCCTCGGATCAGGAGGATAACTTACTACTTTGTCATCATGCTGGAGGTGGTTCGCCTGGAAGGTTGTTTCCTAAGCCCAGTAATGGTTCAGCATATGAGCAAGATAGAGTTTCAGATGATTCTGTAATCTGCAGAATCTGTGAGGAAGTTATTCCCACTTCTCATTTAGAAACACATTCCTATATATGTGCTTACGCAGATAAATGTGATTTAAAAGGCTTCGATGTAGATGAGCGCCTTTCAAAACTTGCAGACGTACTGGAACAAATCATAGACTCAAGTACCCTTAGTTATAATGCAGCATGCTGTGGCAGCCCTAATTTATTGAAAGTACAAACTACAAACTCTGCAGTGGGTTCGAGATGCCAGTCTCCAAAGGTAATTGAATGGCACAATAAAGGTGCAGAAGCAATGTTTGAAGATCTTCATGAGATGGATACCGCTTGTATAGATGAGTCTCACCTTTTGGGTACAAGTAATCTGAAGGGCCATCTCGGTCTCAAGTACAGCCACTTTGGTGCAACTTCTTCTAATGGGAGCTTGACATCTATGTCATCTACAAACACCCCTAGAGCAAGCCATTTTGACTTGTTCTTGTTAGAACACAATAATTCTTCTGAGCCAGAGGATGTCCAGCAGGTGTGTTGCTATATGTTTGTTTGATTATTTTTGTTACTTTTTGGGGATTCCAGTATTACTCAGTGTACTGATGTTCATTACACCCCTTACACCTGTCTAGTCTTCATTTCTTTTATGCTAACTATTTCCTAGTGTAGTTCTGGTAATAGAAATTAGAGGATCTCATTCACGAAAAATGTTCACTTATGCCATGGTCATCTATACAGAGGCACCTAAGACCTGATCTTAAAATCGTTAATTCAACAAATCATTGCTTAGATATGAGTATCATTCCGGATTTACTTTTGCAGATGACTGAACTTGCAGAAGTTGCTCGGCATGTAGCAAATGTGAATCTTACAAGTGAAGCAGCCTCAGAGCATTTGGTGGAATACATGCACAATTTACAGGATATTTTACAGAACAGCAAGCACAAGGCTCTCGTAATAGACACATTTGGTAGCCATATAGAAAATCTCTTGAGGTAATTTCTGATATTAGTTCATATTGGAATTTATATATGATGTTGCACTATAAAAACTGTTTGAATGATCATTCTTTCCTACCTTATGTTCCCTTACAACGTTACCAGGGAAAAGTATCTACTTGCTGGTGAGCTTATGGATAACAGAAATCCCAGGCATGCGAGCAAACATATCATGGAATCCTTATTAGCTTCTCCAAGCAGTGTAATGCCAACCCCTACACACAAAGATCGAATAAGCATTGATGATTTTGTAATAATTAAGCCCATTAGCAAAGGTGCCTTTGGTAAAGTTTTCTTGCAAGGAAGCGGACAACAGGAGATCTATTTGCAATAAAGGTGTGCATTCTATCATAACAAAACCCATTATTGTTACTTTATACAGAACAGTATCATCGCTTTTGGTGTGGTTTGATACTGAACCTCCATAACCTGATAAGGTCGAAATGTCTGTACTGTAGTTATTTAAGAGACGACTCAAAACGTAACGAACGTTTGTTAGTTAAGTACGCAGTAGACATTTATTTAACTAAGATGATTCACACAGCTATGTTTTGATCTTCATGTAATATGTAAACTATCATGTAATATGTAAATTATGCATTTGCATGAGTTTCGTCTCATAAGGACACTTCCATATAACTCCCTTGCCCAACATATATGGATACTCTTGACATCTGCACTCCATTCACACATCATGCTTAGACTACAACCTTTTTCATTTATCTTTTTAAAGGTTTTAGTTTTTTGAGCATAATATAATATATTATAGCAAGCTGCAAGCTAGTAATACGGATGGAGCAAAAGTGATGTACAAGTAAAGAAATCTGACTAATAGATGAAGTGTATAGTAGAAAAAACAGAAGTATTGTGTGGCGTGTCCCTGAATTGGTGGGTTTTCAGTCAACATGTCCTGCACACTGTTTCGGTGTCGGACACCAGCACACATACTGGTGTTGTCACATAGGGTACTACACATTGTTCAGTGTAGGAGATTTTCTGAGAAATGGTGTGTCTGGAGTACAACAGCCTTGAAGAGCTTAGGTTACATGATTCTAGTATTAAGTATTAACTGCAGCAGTGGGTATTAGCTTTTCTTGTTTACAGTATAAAATGGTAAACACTTTTTCTCTGATTTGTGGAGACTACATTCTCTATTGCGGATCTTGTAGGACACAATTTCTTCTCTTTTCTTTGGTTCAGCAGGGTAGAAGTACTAAAAAAAATTTCATACAACTTGGAAAAAACTACTACTTTTACTCTTTTAGTGTATGTACTAGACCTCCTCTGATATTTTTCTGTTGTCTATGTCTTCGTTTTCTTTATTTGACACTTGTTTTGTTGTAATGCAAGTTCAGAAACTCTGAGACTATTACATTTTTCTTGGTAATCAGGAAGGCTGGTTTTGTATTTCTCATCTATATGGACACCAATTTTTTCTCTGTTCTGCAGGTGCTCAATAAATTGGATATGTTAAGGAAAAATGATGTTGAACGTATATTAGCAGAGCGTAACATATTAATTACAGTCAGAAACCCATTTGTGGTAATGTTTCTAGCATTCATTACATCTGTTGACATTCTTTCATCTAATATTAGCAGAGCATGACATATCTATTTTATATCTCTTTTCTTCTTTAGTTATCTGTTGCTTTTCAAGTGTGGGATGGCTATGGCCTTTCAACCTTTGATTATATGGTTAATAAGCATCATGACAGCTGGTTTCTTGGAGGATGATGCTTAACTTTTTCATTCTTTAGCACTTGAAGTTATAGTTTGATATGTGAATGTTATCATTGTTTACGCAGGTGAGATTCTTTTACTCATTCACTTGCAGAGATAACCTTTATTTGGTTATGGAGTATCTCAATGGAGGTGATTTGTATTCCTTGCTTAGCAAAGTTGGTTGCTTGGAGGAGGAAGTTGCCCGCACGTATATCGCTGAATTGGTTAGTTTGAAATAGATTGCACTGTGGTACTCATCTTTCTCTTGTTTGGTATCTTATGGGAGTTAGTTCCAGGTTCTTGCTCTGGAATATTTACACACCTTGGGAATTGTGCATCGTGATCTGAAACCAGACAACATTTTGATTGCACAGGATGGGCATAT
Organism: Berberis thunbergii; assembly: GCA_003290165.1. Taxonomy (NCBI): domain Eukaryota; kingdom Viridiplantae; phylum Streptophyta; class Magnoliopsida; order Ranunculales; family Berberidaceae; genus Berberis; species Berberis thunbergii. Next base: position 118,564 of record QNQO01002245.1, read on the forward strand.
TAAGGTTGGCTTTCTGACGTTCTCTAATTTAGAATCGGTTTCATCTGCAGTCGAACACTTTTGTTCTTTTCCTTTTAAATTCCTTTACAGAGATTCTATTGCTTACCATGTAATGTTGATTGATTCACTTGTTCCTCAGTTGGATGAAGTATTAACTTCTATGATTTGTTGCTTCCTGTATATTAGCTGATCCAAATTAAATTATGTTTACCTGCTACGTTACAAGTCATTGGTAAAGCTTTCTGTCATTTCTTATGTTTTGCTAATACCCATGTCTTACCAGCTTACTGATTTTGGGCTGTCAAAAATTGGCCTTATTAATAGTACGGTTGACTTGTCTGGACTGGAGACAGATAGCACCGCCCTAGCAGAAGCTGATGACCTGCATCCTTCTTTTGAACATACAATACAACGAGAGGATAGAAATCAGCGATCTGCTGTTGGCACACCTGATTATTTGGCCCCTGAAATCCTTCTTGGAACTGGGCATGGTTTGGACTTGCAGTCTACATTCAGTTCTTTTATGGCTTTCTGGGTAAATTAGGCAGTTGAAATTACCTACCTGGGTTTCCTGCAGGTTATGCTGCAGACTGGTGGTCAGTGGGGATCATCTTGTTTGAGTTAATTACAGGAATTCCACCTTTCAATGCTGAAAGTCCAGAGGTACTCCCACTTCTATAAATATTTTATATTCCAGTTTAAAGTATAAAGTTTGGTACAGTTTTCTTCCATCATGTAGTGTTGTTTGAATGTGATTATGTATTGGTGTGCATCGAGGCAAATACTATTCCACTGATCTGAATGTAATTGGCTGTACTATAGAAAAGGTAATATTGTGTCTATTACCAACTCGGGTTTACATATTCTTGAGGTTAATCTGATACTTATGGCATAAAGCAGCACTGATCGTATAGGTTAACATAAATGATAGGTACGCACCGATTGATATGCTCAACATGATTAATCATGTCTTTCACAACACCTATTTCACGACATTGTTTATTAGCCAATGAAGCAAATAGCAGAGCAACCCAAACAGACTTGAACTGAGTCATGGATGCCTGAGTCTCATCGCTGAGGCTTGCAATTTCGTGCTTACCATCGTTGCCTAGATCTGTTCAACGTGTTTTCACGCTCGTGTCCATCTCCAATCAAGCTGCCAAGGAGGATTGTGGATGTTGTCCTACCAGCTTGATTTGAATCTAAGTGTGTGTTTGGTTCAAAGGAATTCTCAAGAAAATTTTGCCAAAAGTGAGAAGGGAGGGGAGGGAAAGATGAAGAAAGAGGAAGAGAGAATGAAGAACATGAATTTTGCGATCTCTCTTCTCTTGTTCTTTTTGCAAAATTGTGGAAAATGTTTCTTTACTGAAATACATGCTTATCTTCAACCTCAAGGTGGACAACCTTTTCTGACTATTTCTCCAATTTTTTATTTTATTATTTATTATTTTTATTTATTTATTTATTATTAATTTTTTTCTTCTGTTTTGTAGTTTTCCCATGGCAATTTTCCGTGAAACCAGACACACCCTAAGACGGAAGCAACTTAGATATAAAAAATAAAAAAGGATCCATCAATCACAGTGAGATTTGGGGTTTAAGTTAGCCTTAATGCTCTCTTTTCTTGACATTATGTTTCTCATTCTTTACAACTTCATTTATAATGTTAAGATGGGGCCACATATCCTCGTCTAATTAATAGCAACGACATTGGTGGTTTCAAGCAAAGCATGAGTGTGTCAATTTGCATCCACGCTATTCTCTCACTAACTTCGATTCCAATGTTTGTTCCTTTTGGATGGGTCTATAAGGCATGGAATGTATGGAAGGTCTATAAGTTATGGATACATTTTTGTGGGAAGTTAGTGTTAATTGGGTGATGCCTCGTTGAGAGACTGCAGAAGTTGGAGACACCAAACTATCTATCTTCTAAAGGGAAAGAGATTTCGAGGTTACTATCTTATGCAAAATAATGTGGATGGTATCTAAGGAACACAATAGGAAGCGTCTAATAATGGGTCGGTGATCATGTAGGTTCTTGTCACTTTTTGGGGATGGGTTTTGCATGTTTCGGCTTTCAAAGGATTTTTTTTCCTGAGATTTAATTGCTAATTGGGATTATCTAGTGTCGGGATCTTAATTCTTTAAGGTTACCATTTTATAATACTACAAGTATTGCTCAATAATTTTTTTTTTACCTTTTTTAAAAAAAAAAACCCAAATGTAATATTGAGCACATAACTAGATTACTAGGAAATCTTAGTGTTTCTGATCCTTTAATCATTGGTGTTGTGAAAGTTAAACAAGTTATATTGAATAATTATTTGATATCTATCATTGATACCTAAAAGGGTTTATGTAAGCAACTACACCTGATGAAATGGAAAGAACACACTAATTATATTTTGATCCTAAAGTAAAATTGATTGTATCAACTATCAACCATGACAATATTATTCCTATTGCTAATTACCCAATGTAGATATTTCAGACTTATCATTATCGTTCCCCCTCAGACCAAAGATTTGCTTATCTTCATGAGAGCTTGGCCAGAGTTGTTCCATGATGTCCCATTGATAGAGACCATTTTCAGTCACTGATACCAATTGACATAGATATTTGTATTTGATGACTTTTTCTCCTAAAAGGAAACTTAACAAACCTCGAAATGGTTATTGGCCATTTTCTGTTATGTTATAGATGTAGACATGAACGTTAAATATGCGCAAACATAGAGTATAAATACTCAATGTGCATAGCCTTGTTGCTTTCATGCTTCTCAAATAGTCAGTGTGCGCGTGACCATTTCAAGTATGTTGGTTAGGTCTTGTTAGCGGTCTGATATGATGAGTGAATGAGATGGACATAATTTAAGTGGTATGTAAAATGATCAGTTAGTGCACCAGTGTTTAATATGTCAGTTAAAGAACTTATGAACATGCCCACAGAATATTAGTTTTAATTGAGTTTCAAACTTCACTTGTTGTGGTCATAGTTTTCACTTGTAGGTAAATATTGATACTTACATAATATCGTTTTGCTATAAATATATCATGACATGCTACTGGGTGCTAGCTCAGCTGCTAAGATTTGTGGTGGATGGTGTCGTAATTTCAGAGGGCAAAGGCATTTAATTGGTTTTGGGATCCATTAAACACCAGGTCACCCTCCAGAAAAAGTTAAAATAAATTATATATAATTATATATATATACTCGTGACATGCAATAAGAATTGGAACCTTCAAAAGATGTTTGAGAAGTTTATAATCTAAGCAAGCAATCCAAGCATGGAGTAACCATTCGAGTGTTAAATCTGGATGTTAGAGTGTTCAACTTATTTTGAAAATGGAGTTTTATTGTTAGATAGGGTTAGCCCAAGTGTATGGAGTCCACTTTAAGAGCTTGGTTGCAAATTTTATATTTTTTTATGTTGAATATTCTTTTGTAGTTAGTACCATTCAATTTTCAATAATTGTTTTTGGAAATATGTTGGAGATAACATATTGGAATTACTGGAATGTGAGCCATGTTTCTTTAGATGGATATGATGTAATTATCTCCAAGGGAATGGGTGCTCTGTTTTATTTAATTTCCACTTCTGCATGTATGCCAGATAATTTTTGACAACATTCTGAACAAGAAAATCCCATGGCCTATTGTTCCTGATGATATGTCCCATGAGGCTCAAGACTTGATTAACAGGTTAGTTTTTTCAGTTTTCCCCCTTAGTTTGCCTGGCTACCTTGTGCGCAAGTGCTCTAGTTGATGTAGGTCTTAAGTATAAGTAGCTACTCCAAATCCAATCTGATAAGGAAATTAGTTGTTTAGATAATGTCAGGCTAGGCCTGATGTGTTCATTTACTTTTAGAATATTTGGCTCTGGTACCAGTGGATGGCTTTGATGATGTGTTCCAAAATATTGTATCAGATTTCTTATTCATGATCCGGACCAGCGACTAGGAGCAAATGGAGCATCAGAGGTTGGTTTACATCAGTTTCCGGAAATATAATTTACCACTTCCTCAAGTAGTCTGAAACTGATGTGTGATGTGCCTATCCTCTCTAACTTTAGTACTTTTGTGGACATATTTGTAGGTAAAAACACATCCTTTTTTTGCAGGAGTCAATTGGGACACCCTTGCATTGCAGAAGGTATTAATTCATGCTCCTCTTACTGTTGGCATTCTATTCATCACATTTTTTGCACTGTACCCACAAAAGCCTGTAGTTTTCATTCGGTATTATTAAATTCTCCTGGCATAGGGGATCACTTTAAAGGAAGATATAATATTTCTGAACTTTGGTATCAGCTCCGCATATTGTATTTGTATTTGATGGAATCAAATAGCTGATCTTCACAAGTAGCTTTAAAAATTGAACTGGAAATTTCTCTGAACCACGTTTTGAGGGACTGAGTGAGTGAGTGAAAGCATCAAACATGACTATCTACATATATGTTATGTATGAGAAGCTCAGTCCAAGAATCCCATTTGACCTATCTAAGAGCGACACTCTATTTTTTAAATAATTAAAAAAAGATGTCAACACATAGTGTGTCATCATCAACTTTTTCACATATCTTTGAAAAGTTTTAGTTTATACTATGTTACAAGCATATTGTGACATGTTAATAGTGCATGAGTACTTGAGTAGCAATATTGATGTACAAGCATATTATGACATGTACAACTGATATTTACTAATAGTTCAAGACTAAATAATACTAAAATGTACAAGCATGTCCCTTGGCGTATCTCATAAATACCAGTTGAAACTTTATATTCCCATAACATTTTCGACCACTTTCTAGGGTTGGATGGTAGAATGTCATTTTGATTAAGGCCAAGCAAATGTAACATGTAGATTGTAACTTTCAAAGTTGAGTGTTTTACACTTTTAATCAATTCTTGTGGCTCCCTACATACATATATTTATGATTTTCAGTTGGACTAAGAGTTTGGTCATCTCTAGCTCACTATACTTTTGCAACTTCTACCCATCTGCTGACATTTGTTGAAATTACTTTGTTCGTAGGCTGCTTTGTTCCCCACCCTGATAGTGCGGAAGACACGAGCTATTTTTTGTCCCGATATTCTCAAATCTCTAATGGAATACCAGTCCCAGAAGATGAAAACTTAAGTGACTGTAGCTCTGACTCAACTGCTTCTTGCTCAAATTCTGGACTTGAGGTATTTGCACATTCACATCTAGCATTATTCTGTTCACAAAATTACTTAGATATACCTAATAAATATAAATGAACGAATGGGGAGACCTAGGATGTAGAAGATCATAACACGAGTGTATGGTATATCGAGGTAATTCCTTTCTGCTTGAAGGGTTTTTTTTACTCCCACACAGCCACACTACAGGAGTTTTGAAGTTTGCAACTCCCGTGTTCTGCACAGGTTGCTTTATGTTTTAGCTGGGTGCACGCTATGTTGTAGGCATTTTGGTGTCTTACAAGAACATAAAGGTTTTCATTGAGTTTGCGAGGGTAAATCGTATAGAACAGAATTGGGTCTGTTTGGATAACAATTAAATAGTAAATACCAGAGCACTTATGCTACCTGGAGGTGTTAGTGACCGATCTTTAACATGTTAGCATGCAAGCACTTTCGTCACTTGTTTTTTGTTTCTCTTGAAGTAACATTCTGGAACTTATTTGCTATTTGATATTGTTGTCTTATGGTGTAAGAATACTAGTTTTTGTAGCTTAACCCATTGTAAGCTGTACACTTTAATTTGAGTTTATACTAATGACAAATTCAAGATCCATTGATATGTTAAACGGTTTATGTGTTGTGGTTTGACTTTTGTTTCACTGTCTCGTGGATAATTACTCGGTTTGTATTTAAAAAGTTCTTTACAAAATGCATGGCCGAATTGATTGGTTACAACATTTATCATTGTTTACAATTTATGATAGTTAGCTATGTAATTTGCATCCAACAAAATGTATATCTTGCATAAAAAATATTAATTTGCATTTAGGTCCTATAGTGTGTACCCATTTTGAGTTCGGGTTCGAAGTTTGTCCAACTTTGAGTTTGGATCCCATGACCACATTGACCTTCAACTCTCCGTTACAAATATAGGACATAAACACAAAATTGGTATAAATTGCGGGACCTAAAGTCTAAATTTATCTATACTAAAGTCATTATTATTTCAAAAAATAAAAATTCATTCAATCATTGGATAGATAGTTAACGGCCAACATGGTCTTGAGACCCATACTCAAAGGTGGACAAACTTAGGATCCAAACTCAAAGTTGATAATAATGATGGGACCCATAAACAAGTTAACCCTATAAAAACCCATAAAAATTTGAGGTATTATTCAATATGTTTTCAGCATTTGGTTTCTCATATAATGTGGTCTCTTTTACTTTTTTATGGTACAGATTGATGAATGTGGTGATTTGAAGGATTTTAATTCTTCTCCTTTGAATCTATCATTAATCAATTTCTCATTCAAGGTACGTTTACTTATCCCAGTGAATTGAAATAACCCTCTTTATACTTATATTTTAAGCAGTATATTTGTCTTTGATGCTTTTGCACCTATTGCTCGTCCTTTTCTCTATGAAACAATCTCTGTCTGTGTCTTTTCCTTGTCTTTTCCTTCTCATATAAGATGAATCTTTTGCCCTACAAATAAAATTAATTTAACAGTGTTAGGTTAGTTGTAAAATATAAAACCATCACTTATTTGTAGATGATATGGTGGCAGAAGGTTCAATTGTCAAACCAAACAGAGTTGATGTGTGGATGACTAGCCAGTATTGATACTTTGTGACGCTTCATAAGGAAATAACTGATAACATAATAGCATATTGCTATGTTACATGTATTAGGAGGGCTAATTATAATTGCTGTGGGGATTTTAGTATAAGCGCATAAAGGGCATATCATTTTGGCATCGGTTTTAAAGCAAAAAAGATATCCACTTAAAAATGTCATTTTTGAATAATTTATTCTATTAGACTCCGTTAATTTTTTCTATTAGACTCCGTTAGTTTTTTCTAAAAATTTAAGGATTGTGATTTCGTTTTTCGAGTTAATTTCGGTCCCTTGATTTTAAGAAATATTTGGATGTGTAAAGAAAAAAACGTAAAAATTTCAAGCATATATGAAATATACAAATAAATTTCGAAGGTATATGAAATATTTGAAAAAAAAAAGATGAAAGTAAATAATCTATTAAAACCTAAATACCAAATATCTCTTAAATTTAAGAAATAATTAGCAATATAGCAAAAACATAAATATCGCCAATTTTTCTCCTTAAAATGAAAACTTTTTAATTTCTATAATTCCATCCAAATCCAAAAAAAAAATCAAATCACATAAACTTCTCCACGTGGTAGCAATGGATGCCCTCAATAATTTTTTTTCCCAAGCCCTGCCATCCCAATTCCCAACCCAATATTAAGGACAATGGTAGGAACAAGTATTGGGAATAAGGACATGACAGGAACAACCAAACATTAATGACCAAGTATTATGACCAATTCCCAACCCAAGTATTAATAAAACTATGCCTTGAATTGTGTTGGGATTTAGGAATGAAAGTTTTTCTTCCATTGTATATTTTGCCAATTCCAGTAAAGTATCTTTTTGTTTTTTAGTTAAAGAGAAGAAGAAAGATAATGGAAGAGGAACAACTCTTCTTCTTCCAACTACCCTTCAATTTCAACATGGACTCCAGAGAAGAGGAGAGGACTCTCAAGTCTCAACAGTGAGCCACAAACGGTTGAGAGATAAGATGACAGACAAAATATCTTCTCTCGATCTCATTCTCACCCTTCTGATCAATTCAGCAATGGAGCAGGAGATGAAGATCAATCGGATCAGAGATTGAGCATATCAGTCGAGTACACTGCAAGATATTGATCAAAGCAGATCGAGTGGAACAGATCCATACTTCCAAAGTCGAAATTTTCGATCAAAAAATGAGATTTTTGTCGCTGACAAGGAATATCTCGCGAAATTTGTTTGTTTTGTTTTTTTTACATACGAAAATAGAAATTGCAAAATGTAAATTTACATTTTTTTGCCCAAAAACAACATTGGCAACCAAAATCTCATTTTTTGATCAAAATTTCGACTTTGGAAGCATGGATATCTCCACTCGATCTCCTTTGATCGATATCTTGCACTATGCTCGACTGATATGCTCGATCTCTGCTTCCAATTAATCTTCCTCTTCTGTTCCGCTGCTAAATCGATCAGAGGGGTGAAAATGAGTGAATGGGAGAGATCGAGAGAGGATGTTTTGTCTGTCCTCTTATCTCTCACCGTTTGTGACTGACTGTTGAGACTGAGAGAGTCCTCTCGTCTTCTCTGGAGTCCTATTGAGACTTGAGAGAGTCCTCTCGTCTTCTCTGGAGTCCATGTTGAAATTGAAGGGCAGTTGGAAAAAGAAGAGTTGTTTTCTCTTCCATTCTCTTTAACCCAAAACAAAATATACTTTATTGGAATGGCAAAATATACAATGGAAGAAAAACTTTCATTCCCAATTCCCAACACAATTCAAGGCATTGTTTTATTAATACTTGGGGTTGGGAATTGAGATGGTAGGGCTTGGAAAAAAATTAGTGAGGGCATCCATTGCTACCACGTGGAGAAGTTTACGTGATTTGATGTTTTTTTCAATTGAATGGAATTATAGAAATTAATAAGACTTCAATATAATGAGAAAATTTTGTGAATTTTTTTGCTATATTTCTTAAATTTATGAGATATTTGGTATTTAGGCTTTAATAGATTATTTACTTTCATCTCATTTTTTTTCATATACCCTCGAAATTTATTTATATATTTCACGTATGCTCGAAATTTTTATGTTTTTTCTTTACATGTCGAAATATTTCTTAAAATCAAGTACCAAAATTAACTCGTAAAACGAAATCACAATCCTTGGCCGCCGATGTTGGTTTTTTGGGTGATTAAAAGCGAAATTTACGCAAATTCCGAAAAAAAATTCAAAAAAATGTAAATTTACTTTTCGTATTAAAAAAACCGAAAATTTCACTGAAAATTCGCGAGATTCCGCAAAATCTCATTCTTCGGTCCTTATCGAAGTTTTCTACATTTATTTTTACCTCTCAATGTTGATAGCTAATGAGAATGTCTTTAATTGCAGAATTTGTCCCAGTTAGCAAAGATTAATTATGATGTTCTCTTACAAAGAGGTCCATCAAATTGCTCTTCACCAGCAAGAGGCCCAGACCCCTAGCTCTTTGTTCTTATCAAGTGATACAATTAGTACAATCGTAAAGATGAAAATGGTAGCGATGGGAAGGCTCCCTTCCCTTGGTTCAATACATGGGTTTAGCATTCAGCATATAGGTAATTGAGGGTCCAAGATGAAAGGAAGGAACTTTCCTGAAAGAAAGACCCATTGTATCTCTATATAGTTACATGAAGAAAATAGTGTATTTTTACCTGCAAGTGATTTTAGTAAGCTTGCAGTAACTTTGTTGAAGAATATTTGCTTTATGTTGGCAAATTTTGTGAATGCAAATGCTGCAAAAGTAATGTAATGGAAAAATTATATATATATATATATATATATATATATGAGATTCATTGTAACTAATGGATGATGATAGCAAAAATGTTAATTGTCAATCAAGTATGATGAGGCAATGTAACATTACTGGAAAAAAAAAAAAAAAGGGAGTTATGGATGAAAGTTGTGTTATGAGTAAGTCTAGCCAGCCATGTTTGCTAGCATTTTTTTTTTGTGCTTTTACATTTTTTACCCATTTTTCTTAAAAAATACAATCACAAACAATATCTATGGAAGGGGTAATAGGGTAAAAAAAACTCAAAAAGTGCTAGCAAACACGGCTGGCTAGAATTGTTGCAATTGTTGCCTTTATATTGATCTTCTATGGTAATGGACGAAAACTCCAACTATGTTTCATGATTTCATTTTAAGTTGTTTTATATGTTTTCCATTGTGAATTATAAAGTTCCTTTGATATTTTCGTTTTTCATATAAAGTTCTTAAAATTAATAAGCTTATCAAATTATATCTTTTATATGGACATTACTTATAAAATTGAAAACATATACTTTTTGTTTAAAAACTTTAACCTCAACTAGTTACGTGTACATAAGGGTGGGCATCCTATCCTGCGATTCCGATCCTGTCCCGATATTTCGAGTCTTAATGGGATCGAATAATTTCATCTCGATCCCGTCCCGTCTCGATCTAGAATGGGATGGGATGAAGATTTTCACTCCTGCCAATCTCGTCTCGAGCTAATTTTTCAATATTTATTATTAATATTTTTATTTATTTATTTATTTTAGGATTGCAATATTTGGATGCCAACATAAATTCACTGATGTATATAACATTTTAACATCTCAATTTGTCTCTCACATACACATCTCTAGAATAATCTATTGATTCTAATAATTTCTCTGAACTCTGAAGTAGGGGTGGGCACGGGACGGGATGGGACGAGATATGCCCATCCCTATCCCATCCCGTTCATACGGGATCGGGACGGGACGGGATCAGCGGGAAGCCTGGACTGCTGGAAGCCTGCTGCTGCTGGAAGCCTGCTGCTGCTGGAAGCCTGGAAGGCCTGCTGGAAGCCTGCTGGGCCTGCTGGAAGCTTGCTGGGCCTGCTGGAAGGCTTGCTGGAAGTCTGTTGGGCCTGCTGGAAGCCTGTTGGGATTGCTGGAAGCCTGCTGGGCCTGCTGGAAGCTTGCTGGGCCTGCTGGAAGGCTTGCTGGAAGTCTGCTAGGCCTGCTGGAAGCTTGCTAGGCCTGCTGGAAGCTTGCTGGGCCTGCTGGAAGGCTTGCTGGAAGTCTGCTGGGCCTGTTTGAAGCCTGGAAACCTGAACATTTTATGCAAATGTTCATAAAATAAATAAATAAGTAATAAAAATATTAATAATTAATATTAAAAAATTAGTTCGGGACGGGACGGGATTGGCGGGATTGAAAATCTTCATCCCATCCCATTCTAGATCGGGACGGGACGGGATCGGGATGAAATTATTCAATCCCATTAAGACCCGGAAAAATCGGGACGGGACGGGACGGGAACGGGATCGCGGGATGGATGCCCACCCCTACTCTGAAGTACTTTAGTTTAAGGCTTAAGCATGTCTTTTGTTTTCTCATTCATTTCCTTTAGGTTTAGGGTTACTGAAGATTGATGAAGAACAAACAACACCAGGAAAGAGAAGCGATTCAAGAGGAGAAAGAGAACAAAAAATGAAAACCACCACATAGCAGCAGATTACGCACTAGCACTCGCACACGACGCACCTTCTACCCCTCCTGCTTTTGCTTCATCAACAATACCATCAGCAACATAACCTTGTTCGATCCAACTTTTAGACATCTTCTTCAATCCAGCTTGTCCTCGCTCAGATCCAAGTCGGCAAGTCCAACACGCACAGTCGCACATGACACACGACGACGACACACCTCCTCCCCCTCCCGCTTCAGCTTCATCAAGACATCAACAACACCATTGGCAGCAGAACCTTGTTCGATCCAACTTTTAGACGTCTTCATCTTCGATCAAGCTTGTTCTCGCTCAGATCCAAGTCGGCAAGTCCAACTTCTCTTCAATCCAACACCCAAGCAAGCCCTCCTGATCTCCCTTGGCCTCGTTGGACCAGATCCAACTTCTTTAGCTCTCTGTTGCACAAATCCGTCTATTATTACAGGTAAGATCCAACTTCTTTAGCTCTTTGTTTAAAGAAATTTGTTTGACTGATATCTTATTTTTGTAGGTTTTTAGCTTCAATTTCATAGGCGTGATTTGTTTTATCAGATTATGATTATGATTATATGTTATAGATCAGATTATGTTTCAGATTATGCTCATATTATGTTCAAATTTTATTTTAACTGATTATGCTCATATTATAGAATCTGATCACATTGAAGGATTATGTTCTGATTATAATCAGATTATGTTCATATCATATAATTAGATTATGCTATGATTATAATATGATTATGTTCATATTATATTCCAGCTGATTATGCTCATCTAGTAGATTATGTTTCCAGCATATGTACCACTGTACCAGCATATTATGTTTCCAGCAGTAATTTATAGTTTTATACCTATTAGATTATCAAAAAACTTGATCAACAAGTAGAGCACGTTGATCCCATCCTGATCCCAAATGAATGGGATGGGTCAATCTCGTCCCATCCCGTACCCACCCCTACATGTACATGTTGGTAAGAAGCGAATCGCTTTTAATTGGACTTTCGATTGGTCCAGATTTGCCTTTGGGTGTGTGCTAGGTGGGGTTTATTTTGTTAAGAAGTGAAAATGCCAACTTTTTAGTAAAGTAAGAAGCAAGGAATACTTATAATGCTATTTTAATATCAAAAGTATTTTATTTTAGTTATTATTATGTAATATATAGTTTATATGGCACTTTTAGTTGTACTTTGGATTGTCCAGGTCTGCCTTTGAGTGTGTGCTAGTCAAGAATTGTGTTTTCGCGAAATTTTGAAATTTTTATTTTTTTTAAATTACGAAAAGAAAAAGTGTGAAGAAATTTTTTACATTTTCAAGGTTTTAAAAAAATTTATGTTTTTTTCGTAAATTTTGGGTTTTTTTTTTGTAAAATTACAAAAATCAGCTAAATAAATGTAATCGTTAAGTTCACGTTACTAATATATTGATTTTTGAAACTACCCTAATTTTCTAATTATATGTAGGATTTTTTTTTTGAGTTTGACACTCATTAGTTTATACCTATTATAGTTTGACATTCATTTTAAAAACTATTTTAGTATAACTTTCGTTTTCTGACGTAATCGTTAAGTTCACGTTATTGACTGGTGAATATTATTTTTGGACTCTTTTACCCTTACCTTGGGTAAAACCATGTAAGTGTGGTTACTACTGATATGAATAAGAACTGTGTTAAAAAAATAAGAAGGTACGAACAAGAAAAAAAATGTGTCAAGATCTTGCCTCATGCATTTTGTAAAATTATTTTATTTTTCACAAAAAAAAAGTTTGAAGCAATTAGCAATGATTGGTAAACTATCCCCTCTGGCCCTCTTGTCCTTATGGTTAAATTTACCTTTTGTACATTAGATAAACAACATTGGTGAAAACTTTGTTTAATCAAACATGCACTTTGAGAATTGGTCTCTAGAAATCATTACCAATACTAACATATAAGCATACACTAGAAAATTCAATAGTTCTTCCAAATGATTTTCTTATTTATCAAACAACTTTCACCCACTGTATATATTGCTAAAAAAGAATAGTAGCATGTATGAATAGTAGTTTGGTGATAAAATTTAGATCTCTTAAAAATACAATAAAAAGATATTTTCGAGGGAGGAAAAGATACATAGTGAGAAAGAGAACGAAGGAAGGTTAAGAGGGTGTTTGTTTATCTTCTTGGATAGGAGAGAAGGTGGGATGGTGCAACTGCTGTGGTGGGAGTTCGGAGAATATGAGTTTCAGTTGTAGACATGGTGGAGACGGATTGTTGGGACAAGACTGATTTCCCACTTTAACCAAGATAAGGGTAAAAAGATCTTAAAAAATAATTTTGACTGGTCATTGACGTGGACTTAACAGTTCTGTGAGAAAAAAATGAGAGCTACACTCAAAAAGTTTTTAAAACGATGATCAAACTCTAATAGGTATAAACTCTTATATGTATTTATGCTTCATTTAATGTGTTTAATTCATTTGTTTAGTTGCATCTTATTTTTTCATATATTTAATATATTCTCGAAATTCATTATATTTTATATATTCTCAAAATTTTTCATTTTCTTTACACACCGAAATATTTCTTAAAACCTAGACAACTAAATATTTATTTGAAAAAAGTTTCTCTGGAAGTGTTCTTTGTCGAGTCCAAGTCAAGGTCAACAATACAAGGATTAGGTTCAAATATTTTTAACACCAAGGACGTCTTCGAGCATACCTCGTTTTTTCAAGGAGCCAACAAGAAAAACAAAACCCCTATAAAAACACCCACACCCACACACAAGTCATCAAATCTCCGTTTCAATTTCAGACTCTCTAGCGAAAGTGAAGGAAGGGCGAAGTGAAAGCTCGAATCGACGAACGACGAAGATGTCTGAGGAAGAGCGATATGACGGTAGCATCGATTCTCGATCTCAGGTAACATTTGAGTCAGTTGTTTCTCTTTGCTGATCGATTTGGTAATGTAGGGTTTAGTTGTGTTAGACACGTTGTTTAGGGTTAGGGTTTTGTTGCAAAATTAGATTTTGAGTTGGAATTTATTTTCACTACATGTGAATTGTGAGTGTGAGTGTTTACGAGCTTTGCATAAATGTTTGAAGTAGGATTGAATTGGATGTGTTGTAGTGTTTGATTATGATATGTGTTTTGTGTAACTGATTTTTCATTTCTTACGATTATGCAGCATGATTCGCAACGTGAACGATCTTCGAAGAGCAGGGATAGGGAGAAATCTCGAGATTGTGATCGCGACCGTGAACATCGTCACAGAGACCATCATAGAGATCGAAGTGAGAGAAGGGAGCGAGGCAGAAGTCGAGACTATGATGATGATGATGATGATGATGATGATGATTATCGTAGTCGAGACTATGAAAGGTGATTATTTTGCCGTTGCTGAAATATTAATTTTCCAATTAACTGTGAAAGTCTGCAGTGTCCTTGATGGGAAATGTGGTTCATGTGGGTAAAACTTGTCTGTAACCTGTCTGGACGATATGATGATCTGATCACACCCATTCCATTGATCATTGAATGGGTTAGATCTTTTATATCATGTCGTCACAGATGGGGTGACATTCGTTCCAGAGATATAAGCTTTGCATTCACAACTTATATTAGTTAATTTTTATTGTATTAAGCAGTTCATTTCTTTTCCCACTTTGCAATTCCGAACAAACAAATTTGTTCGGAGTATGATAACGATGAATATCATTCTAATTGTCAGATTTGATGTCATAAATATCATCCTGGTCCAATTTAAACGACATTGTTTCAATGTCAATTTTATAGGTGCAGGGACCATGATAGAGATAAGGAGGGGCAGCATAGACATAGATCAAGGTCTCGTTCCAGAGGTAGATCTTCTCGTAAGTCAAGATCTCGTTCTCAGTCGAGATCGAAAAGGTAACTATAGCTCTCATGTAACGACCCTACTTTAACATATAATAATTTTTAATTAATTAATTATTTATTTATTTAATTTTAATTTTAATTTTATTAAATGTGCGGTGGCGTCAAGTAGTAAGAGGGGGTGTCCTTAACCTCGAGCAAAGCCCTAATAGGAAAGGATTTGGTCTTAGTATGAATTAATAGGGTTTAGGTTTCTTCTTTATTTTCTCTCGCCGCTAACAAAAAAAAAGAGGAGAAGAAGAGAGGAAGAAATAAAGGAGAAAAGCAAACAGGTGAATCTCTTTTGTTTTCATCCACCTTTTAATTGTGAGTCGTTGTTCCCTTATCTATATGAGTTCGCTTTATTAATTTTGTCATGCAGTTTCTGATTTGACATGTAAAGTGGGTGAAATCATGTTTTATTAATTTTTTTTTATATACCTAATCTTGTTTTCCTCGCTATGCGGTTTATGATTTTACTTTGGTATGTAGTCCTTCATGTCAAATATCTGAATCTGACAATTGTATTTTCCATCCTAATTTTTACACATTCTTATTAGCGAAATTCTATCTCAATAACTAAACCGAGTGGCTGTTAAGTAATGCAAGTTGAAAGTGACTTTTGGGTTTATTAATAACAGTAGTGTTGAGTGCCTTTTTCCCTTTTTATGTCACTGAAATAGTTCAATTAAAGGGAAGTCTTTAATTGCAAAGTTGAGAATCGAGATTTTATCTAGGTGGGTCCCACTGCAACTTTTTACATTTGCAAAATTTGAGATTTTATCCAAGGTGGGTCCCACTGCAAGCTTTTCACATTGCAAATTTGAGAATCGAGATTTTATCTAGGGTGGGTCTCACTGCAAATTTTTACATTTGCAAAATTTAAGATTTTATCCAAGGTGGGTCCCACTAGGTTCCACCTTATGAGGGCATTTGCTACGTGAAATTAGGCTTTCTTTATGAGGTTGTCTTATTTGTGGTGTTTTGTGCTGCAAACGCATGATCTCCAATATTTTTGATCTGTTTGATGTGTGAGATTTTCTTAGCTTGCTGGGTTCATGTTTGGGGTCACCCATGTTTACCATTTTATTGATTGGGTGCGACTTTGTTTGGTTGGTGTTTGAATGGTTGATGAATATTAATGCATTGTGATAAATTTGGAGATTTGTATGCATATTGACTTATTTATGCATTATGAAGAATTTGGATATTTGAATCAATGAGTGGCTTGATTGTCATATTGTTACGTAGCCTGATTAATGAATATGCTATGTTTTTCCCAAAAATGTGGGTGAATAGATTGCGAATCAATTCATGTATGACAAAATGTCATTGTGGAAGAATTCTGAATTATGAAAAATAAATAATATTGGTAAACCTGGATTTCTGAAAATATAAAACACTTGGGATTGTATCACTTAGAACTACCACATCTCTTTTGTTTATTGTATCCCCTATCTTACTAGAGAAACTAAATGACCAGTGGGTCATCTTGCGGAGTTGGGGCACTCATTTCTTACTAGAGAAACTAAAATAACTTTTGGGTTAGTCTTGTGGAAATTGTGAAGAGTCATTAGTTTTCTGTACTTGGTGGGGACGTCAGAGAGAGATTCGAGATGTAGACGTGGTAAGAGATTATGAGAATGTATTTCAGGAAATTTCTGGCTTGCCGCCTAGGCGAGAAGTTGAGTTTCGAATCGATTTAATACCTGGAACCGCTCCTATCTCTAAGGCAGCGTACCTGATGGCACCGAAGGAGTTGAACGAGATGAAAGTCCAGTTGGACGAGATGTTGCAAAAAGGGTAATTTTTTTGGTGTTTTGTTTGATTTGGCCATACTTATTGACTTGTTCATGTTAATGTATATATGTGTAATCCTTTTAAGGTGTGTGAACTAGGTTCATACGTCCGAGTAATTCTTCGTGGGGGGCACCCGCAATTTTCGTTTCGAAGAAGGATGGTACTTTGAGGATGTGTATTGACTATAGGGAACCAAACAAAAAGACTATCAAAAACAAGTACCCATTGCCTCGAATTGATGATCTTCTTGATCAGTTGAGAGGAGCGGTGGTGTTTTCTCAGTTTGACTTGAGAACTGGATATCATCAGATGGGTATAAAAGAAGATAGTATTCCTTTCATGGCTTTTCGTACGAGATATGGGTTGTATGAGTTTCCAGTCATGTCTTTTGGTTTGACAAATTCCCCGACCTTTTTCATGGATCTCAAACCCCGGCCTTTTTCATGGATTTGATGAACCGGATCTTTCGACCATATTTGGACAAATTCGTCATTATCTATATTGATGACATTTTGGTTTACTCTCTTAGTGAAGCAGAGCATAGGGAACATCTCAGAACAGTGTTGCAGACCTTGAGAGATCAGAAGTTATATGCGAAATTTAGCAAGTGCCATTTTTGGGAAAAAGAAGTAAAATTCTTAGGGCATGTTGTTTCTAGTCAGGGTATAGCAGTTGATCCTGATAAGGTGAAAGCAGTGAAAGATTGAAAACAACTTACTAATGCAAAGGAGGTGAGAAGCTTCTTGGGGTTGGCTGGGTACTATAGACGATTTATAGAGAAGTTTTCTCTTATCGCTGCCCCCGTTGACTAAGTTGACCCGCAATAATGTCCAGTTTATTTGGACTAATGAGTGTGAAAAGGCTTTTCAAGAGTTGAAACACCGATTAACTACTGCGCCCATCTTAACCATCCCAGTGCAAAGTGGAAAGTTGGTGGTTTTCACTGATGCTAGTGGCACAGGCCTGGGTTGTGTTCTGATGCAGAATCAAAAAGTTGTGTCGTACGTCTCACGACAATTGAAGCCTCATGAGAGGCGATATCCTACCCATGACTTGGAATTAGCGGCAATTGTGTTTGCTTTGAAGATGTGGCGACACTATCTTTATGAGGAGCATTTTGAGTTGTTCACAGATGACAAGAGTCTTAAGTATTTGTTTTCACAGGAGTTGAATATGAGACAACAAAGGTGGGTGGAGTTCATTAGCAGTTATGATTTTGAAATCCTTTACCACCCAGGTAAGGGGAACGTAGTAGCCGATGCTCTCAGTCTACAACACACTGTTATGGCTTCACTCATGGTAAAGGAGTGGAAGTCTCTTGAGACTATTTCTTCTTGTGGTGTTCAGTTTGTCCAGGGAGCAAACACGACTTATGTTGGTAGTTTATCTGTTCGACCTTCTTTGATTAGCAGGGTTTTAGAGGAGCAACATAAGGATCCTCGGTTGATGAGCAAATTGGAAGATTTGGTGCTCGATAACCTATATGATTGTCCCTCCATGTGGTCAGTTGAGTCCGATGGTGGTTTGAGATTTCACGGGAGACTTTGTGTGCCCGAGATTGCGGGATTGAAGAAAGAAATTATGGATGAGGCTCATAAGTCACGTTTTACCATTCACCCCGGAGGTACAAAAATGTACCATGACCTGAAGCGAACTTTCTGGTTGGACGACATGAAGAAGGATGTGGGAGATTATGAAGCACGGTGTTTTACTTGTCAACAAGTGAAGGCCGAGCATCAGCGGCCCTCAGGTTTAATGCAACCACTAGAGATTCCTGTCTGGAAATGGGAAAATATTTCTATGGACTTTATAGATGGTTTACCGAAGACCCGACGAGGTAATGAGTCAATTTGGGTTATAGTTGACTGTTTGACTAAGTCTGCGCACTTTGTTCCGGTTGGGGTGCACTGTACTACCGAACAACTGCCAGACGATACATCCGTGAGGTAGTTAGGCTTCACGGAGTACCAGTGTCCATTGTGTCTGACAGAGATCCCTTGTTTGTAGCTGAGTTTTAGAAGAGTTTCCAGCGAGTCATGGGGACGAGACTAGATTTGAGTACAGCTTATCATCCTCAGACTGATGGTCAGACGGAGCGGGTGAATCAGATTTTAGAGGATATGCTTCGGGCATGTGTGCTCGATTTTGGAGGTAGTTGGGAGGATTATTTACCTGAGTTTTTTTATAACAACAGTTACCATTCTAGCATTGGCATGGCTCCGCTTGAGGCTTTATATGGGAGACCTTGTCGATCACCATCCTGTTGGGTAGAGGTAGGCGACACAGTCTTGTTGGGGCCAGAGATGGTTAGGGAGACATTGGAGAAGGTGCAGATTATTAGAGAGCGGATCAAAACTGCTCAAAGCCGATAGAAGAGTTATGCCGATCGGAAGCGTAAGGCGATAGAATTTCAGGTTGGGGACCTTGTTTTTCTTAAGGTTTCATCTATGCGTGGTGTATTGAGGTTCGGTAAGAAAGGGAAGCTAAGTCCTAGATTTGTGGGACCATTTGAGATCCTTGCTCGGATAGGGAGTCTGGCCTATAGACTTGCTCTGCCCCCGAGCTTATCAGCTGTTCATAATGTGTTTCACATCTCCATGCTAAGGAAGTGTGTGAAGGATCCTGTTGACATCGTCCAACTCACAGAAATTGAGATTAATGACGATACCACATTCGCACCGCCTTCGTGTCGAACATACATGCCCGTATGTCTCTCTCATATAAAGGAGGACTACTCAGTCATCCATGCCTAAGTGGGGACATCACATACAGGCATGCATCGCGGATACCCCTAACTATTTGAGTACCAAAAACCACCCTTAGTCTATCAATGCACATAAACTCACGTGACATTTTTTACGGATAAATATCAAAGCCTATTTTAGGCATACCAATTCACCACATTTTCGCAAAACTAATTCGAAGGTTATTTTAGTTTCTCTAGTAAGAATTGAGTGCCCCAACTCTGCAAGACGACCCACTGGTCATTTAGTTTCTTTAGTAAGAGAGGGGATATAATAAACAAAAGAGATGTGATAGTTCTAAGTGATACAAGCCCAAGTGTTTTATATTTTCAGAAATCTAGGTTTACCAATATCATTTATTTTTCATAATTCAGAATTCTTCCACAATGACATTTTGTCATATCTGAATTGATTCACAATCTTCACCCACATTTTTGGGGAAAACATAGCATATTCATTAATCAGGCTATGTAACAATATGACAATCAAGCCACTCATTGATTCAAATATCCAAATTCTTCATAATGCATAAACACGTCAATATGCATACAAATCTCCAAATTTATCACAATGCATTAATATTCATCAACAATTCAAACACCAACCAAACAAAGTCACACCCAATCAATAAAATGGTAAACATGGGTGACCCCAAACATGAACCCAACAAGCTAGGAAAATCTCACACATCAAACAGATCAAAAATATTGGAGATCAAACGTTTGCAGCACAAAACACTACAAATAAGGCAACCTCATAAAGAAAGCCTAATTCCACGTAGCAAATATCCTCATAAGGTGGGACCCACCCTGGATAAAATCTCAAATTTGCAAATGTAAAAAGTTGCAGTGGGACCCACCTTGGATAAAATTTCAAATTTTGCAAATGTAAAAAGTTGCAGTGGGACCCACCCTAGATAAAATCTCGATTCTCAACTTTGCAATTAAAGACTATCATTTAATTGAACTGTTTCAGTGATATGAAAAGGGAAAAAGGCACTCATCACTACTGTTATTAATAAACCCAAAAGTCACTTTCAACTTTCACAAAAGATAAACTCAAAAGTCACTTTCAACTTGCATTGCTTAACAGCCACTCGGTTTAATTATTGAGATAGAATTTCGCTAATAAGAATGTGTAAAAATTAGGATGGGAAGTCGGATTCAGATATTTGACATGAAGGACTGCATACCAAAGTAAAAATCATAAACCGCATAGCGAGGAAAACAAGATTAGGTATATGAAAATAAATAAAACATGATTTCACCCACTTTACATGTCAAATTAGAAACTGCATGACAAAATTAATAAAACGAACTCATATAGACAAGGGAACACCGACTCACAATTAAAAGGTGTATGAAAACAAAAGAGACTCACCTGTTTGCTTTTTTTCTTTCTCCCTCTCTTCTCTTTTTTTTTTTTTTTTTTTTGTTAGCTGCGAGAGAAAAGAAAGAAGAAACCTAAACACTATTTATTCATACTACGACCAAATCCTTTTTTATTAGGGTTTTGCTCGAGGTTAGGGACACCCCCTCTTACTACTTGACGCCACCACACATTTAATAAAATTAAAAAAAATTAATTACAAATTATTATATGTTCAAGTAGGGTCGTTACATCTCATTTGTATCCCTGGTCAGATTTTGGGCCATCTTTTGAGTTGTTTGTATTCTTGAATTGTTGAAGTTTTATGTTTAAATGTTTTTATTTTTATTTTTCATCTTCTTGTTGCATGTGCAGTGATGGCAATGAGGCGAATTTGGGCAAATTCATCCTCGTCACACCAGGGATGACGGATCCTCGAATATCCGTTTATCATATTTTTTCAAAACCATCCCCGCATTGGACGGATTGGCAAATATCCATCCCGAACTTTTTAACAAAAAAAACAAAATTGAGAAAGTAGAACAATCTATAAACCGGACAAAGAAACCCAAACCACAAAACACGTTCTGAGATTTTCTACTCACTATTTCCCTTCAAACAAAGACTCTCTTAAGAAGAATTGAAGAAGAATCTCTCAATAGAGCTCTGAAATTGAAGGTGTGGATCTCAACAACAAATTGAGGAAGAGAAGTTTTGGATCTTGATTTTTGTTGTTGTTATAGATGGAGCTCCACAGGATTAATCGTAGACGAGATGAAAAAAACTAGTTTGAATTGGTTCTCTGGTGTGATTGAAGGAGAGAATCTCGAACAAAGATGAACACAACAAGGAGCAGATGGAGGAGAAGATGGATATGATGTTAATCGAAGAGAAGAAAACCCATCTGTTGATGGGATTGGCAAATGGGGTTTTTTTTATTGGTGGGGAGGATGATGTTGTTGATGAAGAAGAAGAAAACTCGGAGAAGATGGAGATGTTGTTAATCGAAGAGAAGAAGAAAACCCATCTGAGGATGATGATGTTAATCGAAGAGAAGAAGATGGAGATGCAGCTAGGAGGAGAAGCAACAATGAGGGTCGTCCTCGGGTTGGGGTTGGCAGACGTTGGGTTTTGATTGGTGGGGAGGATGATGTTGTTGGGAGGGGTGGTTGCTCATATGGGTGGTAGAGTGAGTGAGAGAGAGATTGGGTAGGGTTAGGATTTTTTTTTGCTTTTAAGGGTAGGGGTATTCTGTAATTTCAACACTTAAACGAATATTTGTGGACTTAAACGGATATCTGTGGGGCGAATATAATCAAATTCGTATCTGCTTCGAATATTTGACAGATGTTGTTTGGATATTTGTATTCGCCTCGAAATTCATTAGGCATAGCCAAAACCGCCCCAAACGGGTTGGACGTGAAAATCCGGCCCACTGCCATCCCTATGCATGTGGTGATCATTTGACGATAAGTGAAATCTTACTAATTATTTGTTATGGTTATTTGAAGGTAGTGTGAAATTATGTAGGATTTGGTGACTGATATCTCAGAAAGGGCTAGGTCGTCTTTGTTCCAAGCATGCTAGCTCATATAACGAGTGGGAGAATTTAGACTTGTAGTTTTCTTAAGAACCGGAAAAAATGTATTTACTTCTGGTACTGACGTTGCGTTTGCACATGAGCTGTTATTATATTTTAATGCCTGTATTTGAAGCATCAGTTGTGTGATCATAGTTGACATTATTTTCTACTACCTTAGTTTCTTTGATCTCACGTATCGTGCATGCATGCATTTGCAAAGGTGGTGAGCCTTGTAGTGTGTGTGCATATGTTGGACTTACCAAGCTTAAATGGGGCTTAAATTGCCCTTACTTGCTAGTTCCCCTTACCCCCTCCCAAACGAGATGTGACACAATGCAAGCCATTTGGTATTGTTCCGAGTTTTAATTGGCGTAGCATGCCCTAGCATCTCATATCTTGGCTATTTGTTCATCAAACTTCTTGTAGTGTTTGTTTGATTAAGTGTAATCACATTGAATGTCATGTTATTCCATCTGAGTACTCTTTGTTAGAGAAAATGCGGTAGAGTTTCTGCGCATCCTTGGCAAGGTAAATTTTGTGTGAGCCTGGTGTTGAAACGACATTTGTCTGATACTTTTGTCAAATCGATATGATATGGTTCACGAGTTGATGGATGCTTGCATTGTATGAACAAACATGACTTTGGCCAGCTTCCATAGCCAGTGGGTTCAAGCATGGTAAACAAAACAGCGGAAATTAAGAAGGCAAAAAAAAAAAAAATGATATCTGCATAAACCAACTCTTGAGATAATATCTGTTGAGTTCATTTTTTGTTTCTGCTTCGAATTGGTACTAGATTTTTTCCTGTATCTATGAAATCAACAAGTTTTATAGATTGTTAATACATTCCCTAACGTTGTATTTCTCATATTTCATATTTCTATTTTCTTGTGGTACTGATTATTACTTCTACGTTGATTTTATTGCTCTCCGCAGCAAAAGGATAAGTGGTTTTGACATGGCACCTCCTGCATCTGCAATGCTAGCCGGCGGTGCTGCTGCTGCAGGTACACATCTTTCACTTTCAATATGATTCTTTATTTGTTCTCATCTCTTTTTTGTGTTTCACTTGATAAGTTCTTATCAGATTACGTGGCATCATTTGGTAAGACAGTTGTTTCTTGTTATTAGTGTTATTACAAGCTTAGAGCACCAATGCTTTGATGTAATGTATTTTCTCCTTTTTATTTACTTCATGAATTAATTCTGAAACTGAAAGCCATTTTTGATTGTTTTCTTGTTTTGGTGGTTGTTTCTTTGTTTTTGTGTCTTTATGTTGTTCTAAGAAGGCAAATTTGGGCTACTTGTTCCACTGTGCTGCCAGTGGGCGTGAGCCGACTACTATAGCTTTAATGAACAAGGAGGAACCATTGCACCGGTTTGATCATCTTGTTCGTCTTCAACCAGCAACTATAGCCATTTTTTGGTAGTCTTACAAATATTTCCTCTAGTCATTGAGAATAATGATGTATTCCTTTCATATCATTGATGTAATTTATTATGACTTTTGAGAGGCAAGGGCAGGCCAAAATCACAGAGAGCATGCAATGATGAGGCAGTGGACACTGCTTTTGGTGCTTATGATAATAATACAAGAAGCATGATTTCTAAATTTTTGCATCTGAATTTAATGTCATTGACTTGTGCAGGTCACATTGCTGGAACTCCTGCTGCCGTTCCTGGAATGTTTCCGAATATGTTTCCATTAGCTGCTGGACAGTTACTAATATTTTCATTTGTAAGATACTTATTTTAGTTCCTTGTTCATCGAGTTAAGGTTTTGTTTTTTTTTGCGTGTGTATAGTCGTTTCCCACACTTCCAGTGATGCCAGTTCAAGCCATGACCCAGCAGGTTTGCTTGTGCATTACACACTACCAAAATTTGCCTTTCTCATCGTGTTATTGGTAACTTTGAAGTGCTAATGCACCTATATTTGCTTGATTAGCTACACGTCATACTCGTCGGGTGTATATTGGTGGCCTTTCTCCTACAGCTAATAAACAGGTAATACAGTCGCGTTGCTATCTAGCTTTAATCTCCTCTGAAGAGTTTCCCTGGATTGTTTATTCCATCTTTTCGAATTAGTATGTAGCTATGGTTATGATGCTAGTTTTCATACTATTCAATTTTTTTAGTTATTTGATTATTTTCTACTTTTCAACTCATGACTTGCTACCTTTTTCAGCCAGGCCATGTCTGCAATTGGGGAAACACTGCTGGTCCAGGTATGTGGAGAAATTTGCTTCCTTCTGCATTTTACGAAATAAGTTTGTTTACCTTTTAGTTTGAGTTGAGTTCAGTGGCTGGTTTGTGACCTTTGTTTTTCCTGCTGCACACTTCTCTATTTGCATTATCAGGGGATGCTGTTGTTAATGTATACATAAATCATGAAAAGAAATTTGCATTTGTGAAATGAGGTCTGTTGAGGAAGCCAGTAATGCAATGGCATTAGATGGTATCGTTTTTGAGGTATGTAGTTTGCTACTTCGAATTTGTTAGCAGTTAATTGTTTAATAGAGTA
Organism: Berberis thunbergii; assembly: GCA_003290165.1. Lineage (NCBI taxonomy): Eukaryota > Viridiplantae > Streptophyta > Magnoliopsida > Ranunculales > Berberidaceae > Berberis > Berberis thunbergii. The sequence goes on from QNQO01002245.1 coordinate 143,713, forward strand.
CTCATCGGATTATTTTATTTGTCCAGGGAGCACCAGTGAAGGTGAGGAGACCCAGCGATTCCAACCCTTCACTTGCTGCTACACTTGGTCCAAGTCAACCTAATCCTAACTTGAACTTGGCTGCTGTTGGTTCTGCTGGTGGACTTGAGGGTCCTGATTGCATATTTGTAGGTGGGCTCCCATGCTATTTTACAGAAGCACAGATAAGAGAGCTTCTAGAATCTATTGGGCCTCTTTGGGGTTCGATCTAGTCTAGGACAGGGAAACTGGTAATTCCAAAGGCTATGCCTTCTGTGTTTACCAGGATTTGTCAGTTACAGACATTGCTTGTGCGGCTCTTAATTGAATCAAGATGGGTGATAAAACTCTCACTGTTAGGCGTGCGGAATCAGGGTGCTTCCCAACCCCAACCTGAGCAGGAGACTATATTATTACATGCACAGCAGCAAGTTGCAATGCAGGTAGGTGACACTTCTTGTAGTGTATTTTTCATTCTTGAGTTGGCATATATGTTACGTAGGAATTAATGATGACTTAATGTGACAGAAGATAAGGTCTTAACGAATAGTTGTCTTGCAACCATTTGCATTGGACGCATTCTAGTATATTCATTATGTTTGAATTCCTGGGAATTTGTTAGTGGGCACGGATTCCCATTTTTGTTTTATACTATTCATATTGTTACGAAGGTATAAGCGTTGCAAATATTTTGAATGCGGAAGTTACAAAACAAAGCATATTGAAATCAGAGACAAATTTTACGTGATTGATAATTTATCTATTTTTACAAGCAAAGAGAACAAATTTTACTATTGAGATGAAAGAATACAACTCGAGAAAGTCTGCAACACTATGCGTGCCTAATTAACACCACAAATATGTGGGGTGCATATATCACAACCTTTCTCTCTCCTCACTTCTCTCACAAAACAAAAGTGGTTTTTTTTAATAACTCTACATCTTAAACCACGATCCTCACTCCCCTTTTTTTTCTCACTCACATACACACAACAAAAGAGGGAAAAAAAAACCCTAACAAGATAACACACAAGAAATTGATTTGGAGGATGAATTCGAATGAGAAAAACCCCTTCCTATTTATAGCAAATGAAGACGTTATGTTCATTTCTCCATTTTTCACAATTGCGGCCATCGAATCAAAATTGTGGGCCACTGACTGATCCTGTCGATTACCTTGTAGCCTCCATCATCGTCTACCAACTCATTTTTCAAACTTGGCAGCAATCAAGCACTTAATCTCTGTTTTCTATTCAAATATGTCTTGCTATAAGTCATTATCCAACAATTCTCCACTTTGGTGAAGATTTCACAAATTTTGAGCCGACCACAACAAATATAAATAAACAAATGTCAGTTCTCCAAAACACAGACACATGCTTCAATTCTTCAACCACGCTCATATGTGTCATACACTCGAAGGTGTCACCACCAAAACATGCTCAAGGCTAACAACCAACTCCACATTTCACTTATGATGGAGTCTCAAATCAGACTTTTCAGAAATACATTGTGCACAAACTTTCATATCGCATATCTTCATATCTTCTACCAAATATTTCTTCAACAACTCGTGCAAAACCTTATCACATTTACTATATGTATGCAAATGCCAAACCCTCGAGGTATCCATACAAACACCTTGGAGTTATCAATAACTCCTCTAGAAGCAACATCTACAAGGCCTTCAACAACACAAGTAACACCAAATTCAACTTTACGATTACCAATAGTTGTACTCCCCTGCAAGAAGTACTTCTGAA